>SNQJ01S0009067.1:41398-63124 GCA_010110895.2 Picea sitchensis
GGTTGATATAGGGGGTCTTTTGGGAGAGGGGTGCATATCATCGAAAGGGAGCCATACTGAAGAGAGTTTGGAGGTTGATGATTTGGGGATTGTACCACAGAGTGGCTCAAAACCTACCGATTCCATGAATTGCTTCACGATAGATACCTTATCTAAGAACGCATAGCCTGCAACTCTTGTAGGGGACCCCGAGAGCTCGGACTGTACGTCTTTCCCTGATTTTTTTCAGGTTGGGCCATCTGTTGTTGTAGTGGATCAGGGGAAGGGGAATCACCACATGTCGGAGAACAGATCGGTGGAGAACGGGATCACTCGATTGTGCTGTTGGAGGTAGAAGAAGATATTGTTGATCACATACCATCTTATAGAGAGATCCTCACTAGAACACCTTTGTCGATTTATGTTGGAGGGGAGTTTTTACAAAATCCAATGGGAAAGACGAGTAAATAGATGACCCCTTTGAAACCCATCTCACATGGTTCGGGGGATAAGGATTCATTGACAAAAGGGGCAGTACGAGGAGGTCTTGAAAATGACTTCTCTTCTTTGAAGACTAGAAGTGCTAGGAGGTTAGGGAACGCGAAGCAACTTGGAGAGTCTAATTGTTACACAATGGTTGATGGTCCAAGGGTGCTTAGAGCACAAAAAGCCCTGGCAAGAGTAAAAAAATGATTGTGCTCACTTTAAATGTGAGAGGAGGGGGGGAAGCTCCAAGTACTTAGCCCTAAAAAGACTTTTAGACTTAGTGAAACATGATGTATTGCTTATACAAGAAACTATGGTAGGGGTGGAAAAATCAAGGGATCTATTTGTTAAATTGCTACCACACTGGCTTTTTTTTGGAGTGGACTCCACAAGTCTCTCTGGTGGGATGCTCTCAGCATGGAATCCAAGGAAAGATGACTTTTTTGCTTACATGATTCCTGCAGGGATACTGCTGGAGGGACGTGTAAAATACCTTGATGAAAATTTGAAGGTGATCATCCGCTACGGTCCTTATATTGACAGAGAGGTCTTTTGGGAGGATATCAAGAATGATGGTATTTTCAATGAACAAAATCTAATCCTCGGGGGCGATCTCAACTTTACTACCTCTTTCAGAGAGGTGTGGGGTGAACATACTAGAGTAGATCCTTTACAACCATACTTTAGTAAGCTTATACAAGAGGAGGGGATGATGGATGTTGAACCCTTAAAACTGCAACCTACATGGAGAAATGGTAGAAGAGGACATGAGTATATTTCCAAGAGGCTGGATCGATTTCTGATTTTTGAGGACCTTGCGACTTCATGATTTAGATACATATCTATAGCGTGTAATCTAAAGATTTATGATCATATGCCAGTAATACTACACTTGGAAAAAGATAATAGAGAGGTCAGTTTTGCCTTCAAGTTTAATTCTATTTGGATGGATGAGCCATAATTTGTAAATTTTGTCAGGTCCAACTGGGCTGGACTGCTGGGAATAGAGACCTTAAATCCTATGGAGTCATTGGTAAAGAAGCTAAAGTTACTCAAGACCTTGATGATTAATTGGGAAAAAAATAAAAAGCTAAAACCAAAGGAGGAATTGGTTAAGCTGGAGGTAGACTTAGATATAAGTTACTCAAATCAACCTGGTGGATTTGAGAATGAGATAGAAAAATAGTTGATTGCTGCAAAAGAGCAAAGAAAAATGGTTCTATTGAGACAAGAAGAGGAAACCTGGAGACAGAAGATTCGACTGAACTGGATAGCATCAAGTGATAGAAATACTGAATTTTTTCATGCCTATGCTAACTCTAGGAAACATATCAACACTATATGGGAGTTGTCCAAGGAGGATGGGACAATGATAACTAGCAATCAAGATCTACAAAATGAAGTAGTTGGATTCTTTCGAAATATTTTCTTGGCCCACCCTAACCTTTCCATTACTGACCAACTTACAATATTAAGGAATTATCCTATAATGTTCACAGAAGAAGATAGTCAAAGATTAACCTTACCTGTAACTACAACAGAAGTTTTGTCAATACTCAAAGGATTTAAAGATTCAAAAATCCCTGGGCTAGATGGATGGACCGTAGAGTTTTTTCTGTTTTTTTTTACATTATGGGTGATGAATTAGTGGATATGGTTGAAGAATCAAGAAAGAAAGGTAGGGTTTCTGGAGCTTTGAATGCAAATTTTCTTGCTCTGATTCCAAAGAGTGAGAATCTGGAAAATTTTGGGGATTATAGGCCCATAGTTCTTTGTAATCTGATGTATAAAATCGTTGCAAAAAGTATTGCCAATAGAATTAAAACTTCTCTATCCTTTGGTATATCAAAGGAACAATTTGGCTTTCTAGAGGGCATGCAAATCACCGATGCTATTGGCATAGTTCAGGAAGCTTTGCATAGTATTAAGGTTAAAAATATCAAAGCTATGGTACTTAAAATAGACATGATATAGGCATATGACAGAGTTGGCTGGGGTTTCCTAAGATTGGTGCTGCTACAGGTGGGAATGAGCTTAGAAGCAACTGATTGGATCATGGGGTGGGTAACCTCTGCAAACTTTGTTGTATTAATTAATGGGAAGCCTACATACTTTTTTAAAAGTTCAAGGGGATTACGACAAGGGTGCCCATTATCCCCTTTACTCTTTCTTCTTTTTGTGGAAGGCTTAAGCAAAGCTATAAAGGAGTAGGTTAGAGATAATAACTTAGAAGGTATTCCTATTGCTAGAGGGTTATACATTACTCATTTGATGTTTGTTGGTGATATTATTCTATTTGGAAATGACAAGTTTGTTGAGTGGAATTTATACAAGGACCTGTTAGAACTATTCAATAAAGCCACTGGTATGGCTTTTAGTCCACAAAAATCAATGTTTCTTGAAGTTGGTTGGACAACAGAGGATATAGCTTTATTGAAGGAGATTCTTCGTTATGATGTAAAATATGTAGATGTAGGGTTCAAGTATCTTGGGTGTTTTCTTAAACCCAACTGTTATAATAAGGTTGATTGGTATTGGTTGGTGAGAAAGTTTGAGAAAAGGATTGCTAATTGGAGCCTAAGATGGTTAAGCTTAGGGGGAAGGGTGACACTGGTTAAAGCTATACTTGAAAATACACCTGTTTATTGGTTCTCTCTGGCCAAGATTTAAAAAATTATACTCAATATTATCAGAAGGAGAATGTTCAGTTTTATGTGGACTGGTAAAAAGGAAAAAGAAGGGATACATTTGATAAGCTGGGATAAGATAGCTAAACCTAAAAAGATGGGGGGGTGGGGTATAACAAATATCTTTACTTTTGGGAAATCACTTGCAACAAAAAATTTGTGGAGGTGCCTCATGGTACCTGGGCTTTGGAATGAGGTAATTTTTAAAAATTATCTTAGGAAGAAGTATGTGGTTGCATGGCTTAGACAAGGTAGCAGAAAGTGGACTGGTGACTCTAATATTTGGAGGGCTCTCACATCGTCTTTAAATATTTTAAATGAGTGGCTAGTCTGGAAGCCAGGAGATGGAAGGGATGTCAGAATTGGTACTGATCCCATGATTGGGTCACATAACTTTTATCAACTCTCAAGGAATCTTATTTTAAAACTAAAGGATCTAGGACTTGAATTTCTGGCACAAGTAGAATTGTGGATTTAGAAAATTCTAGACAAACAGGGTGGGTAAAGACAAAGGTTTTAGGATTGGAAGGAGACTTGAAAGATGAATGGAATAAGTATGTGAAAGGTTTAGTGAGTTTGGGTATTGAACTGAATAATGACAAAGACTTATTAATGTGGTCCTGGGATACCAAAAGTGGTCAAGTAAGTGCAAAGAAAGCCTATGAAGTTCAAATGCTGGAGGATGTAGAGACTGAACCTGTTTTCTAGTATAATGATCTCTGGAAATGGCAGTTGCCATTAAAAGTTAAACTATTTATGTCACACACCCACTATGGGAACTAATATTTTTCAGCTTTTTCCTTCCTTTCACCGAGGAACAGAATCCCTGAATTCCTATGGGGCCTGATGCAGACCCTACCATCCCTTATCCTTACCCATGTGATCGTTGGCTATGACCACGGGCCTTACCAGAGAGGTGTTTCCGACTTTCACGAATCGGGAAATCGCGATGCATGTGTTCCTCTGCTCTCTTGTCTCTCGAAGTGCCGAAATCTGAAAGGGACCAACAATTTGTCACATCTAACAATGCCTCGGATTAAAACCTAGCATCCCACCTTTCAGAGTTTCGCGTATCAGGTTTTTGCGGTAGAAGAGGACGAGGGGTTCATACCCTTCGGTTTTCTGGGTGCCGAAACACCAAAAAACCAAATCTACATGCGCTAAGCCGTATCAGGATTTCACAAGTCGAGAATTCAGGATTGGCGTGTACCAAGGACTTGCTTCTAGATATCCCGGGTGCCTAAATACCGAGACATCAAGACTTATCCACTCTATTATTATTTCGGGGTTTCGCAAGTCGGGGTTTCGCGACCGACGAGTACAAGGGAACTGGCCCTTGGGTTTCCCGGGTGCCGAAACATCGAAACATCCAAACTCTAGACACACTATGTCATTTCGGGGTTTCGCAAGTCAGGATTTCGGGACTGACGAGTACAAGAGACTTGCCCTTAGATATCTCGGGTGCCGAAACACCGAAACACCATATCTCATCCGCTCTATTATCATTTCGAGGTCTCGCAAGTCAGGATTTCGCGATATGCGCAAACAGGAGGTCTCACACTTAGGTTTCCTGGGAGCCGAAACTCCGAACCATATATCCTCTAAACTCACTTCAAGGTTTCGCAAGTCGGGATTTCGTGATTGACGAGTACAAGAGATTTTCCTTTTTAGGTATCCCGAATGCCGAAACTCCGATGGGTTAGATCTCTGCCACGTGTCGCCTTGGATCCAACGATCCAGAATAACCCTCACGATTTCGGTGATTGTGAATCCTTGTTCTTCACCACCGTTATACGCCTAAGTTCCGAAACCCCGGTGGCTTCCGGATGTTTGCCACCTGTCCTCCAACGATCCAACGGTTGAAGTGATTTCGGGACTTCTTTCGTGCGCCTATCTCCGGATCCAACGACTGCCAGTCCCCACTCCATATCTAATGGTTCTATATCGTCTGTTCATATCCTCTCCTCTTGCGTGCTATCCTATGTGTCTGGATGTAGGATTTCAATGGTCCAGATCCACACTCTATAGTTGATCTAAGGGTTGTTGTTGCTCTTCCTCCTGAGCTTTGGCTTTCTTCTCGATCTCAGAAGATTTCGACGCTTCAAAGGTCTTAGCCTTAGATCTTCTACTGCAAGCCAACTATTGGGTCTCGCCAGCACTTACGAACAATGTTGTCCCTCCTAAGCTTTCTCAGCTATGAAGGAATTAAGAGTTTTGCACTCTTTCTCCTGGGATGGACTCTTAGAAGAGTCTTCCGTGCACCCCTTGTGCTCATTCGTCAAGTCTAGGACTTGAGTGAGTCTCGGTCTCTACTTGCCTCGCAGGGAGCCTGTGCATAACTACACTACCTCTCCTGAGCTTAACATAATTCGTCCTCCAAGGGACTCTAGACAACTAGGAAGGTTGGCATGTGTACATGAGACTATGCCTCAGGTTGACGAACTCACCGTTCGTGGCTCGAACTCAAGCCGCCTCAGGACACAAGTATTTACGAGTACCAATCATGTCCTATCCATATAATCTCTTACTGGCCTAATTATACCGCCAAGCAGTAAGGAAAGAGACACAGTATATCCATTCAGAAATCATGCACAATTCCTGAAACATACACCGTATAACCAAATTCATGCCCGGTTACAGCTAAATTACACAGAGTAAGAAATCACTTATCTATTACAGGTTACTGCCAACCAACTGATTGTGGGTGTTCGTCCTTCGAGCCGACCATAGGCTTAGAGGCATTCAATATTAGCACTCTGGCCACCCCCGTGCCAAGTCATGATATCACCAGGGAACTCTCACTCTTCTCGAGGGTTCTCTCGCTGTTTCAGTTTCTGTTTGGGTCCTGTTTTCTGCAACTTGGAGCTTTCTCACTCGTTTGTGGCCTCGTCAAGGTTTCTCACATGCTCTTCGGCATCAAGCTCACGACCTTCTGTTTGTGATCCACAGGAGAGCTTCGCGCCTCTCCCTTGCGAGCTCTCGTTCTCGTCTCGTGTGTCCTTCTCCTCTCCTCTGTGTCCCTCTTACCTTGGATGGTTTCACCGACCTATCCTGTTCCTTCTGTCAGAAGGAAGCTCAGGTCTGCAGGTCCCTGCAGTACTTCGAGCTGACAACCCATGTTTCCATTCATGGGGGGTGGTTGGTGATTCAACCACCGTTCTTTCTTCATTGATTGCTTTCCTTTCCTTGGGATTCGAAGGAGGTTTGTCATCCTTATCATGAAGATTTGGGGTTATTTGATATATGAATCCTCTTGTATGGTTTTCACATTCTTCCTCTAGTGATATCATGGCCAGTGCTTTCAAGGCTTCACCCCCACAATGAGTTATTGGCAACTCAAACAATAATACATTTACATTTTCCTAATGCATTAGCATGGTAATTCCTATTCTATGATTAATTACAAATTGGGGGAAACAGGGGTGTTACAATTTATGTGGCTACTGTTAGAACAAATAATTCTCACTTGGGAAAACTTAGTTAAAAGAGGATTTCATGGCCCTAGCAGATGTATTCTTTGTGAGAATTGTGAGGAGACTGTATATCACTTATTTGTGGGTTGTATCTTTACTAAATATATCTGGTTTTTAATGCTTAAGGAATTAAAATTGGATGGTGTTTGGGAAGGAGGACAATTTAGTGATTCTTTACTTAATTGGAAAAGAAGGAAGGGGGGAAAACTAGAAATTCCATGTCTTATCTGTTGGGAGATCTGGAAACATAGAAATCTTGCTATCTTTGAAGATAGACCCCTGAATAGGGACATAGTTTGTACTAGTATTCTACAGGTTTTGGGAGAAACAAAAGTAGGACATATCACCAAGGATAGGAGGATTGATAGACCACCTTTACTTCTTTGGGACTTGGCTGTGGGTTTTTTTTATGGTGCCTCACAAGAAAGGGGTGAGATATGTGGAGCAGGAGCTGTATTAAAATGTCTAGTGCTAGGTACTTTTAGAATCAAAATGAATTGCGACAGTGGTACTAACACTAAAGCTGAACTATATATGTCATTCATGAGGAATTAAGAGGGGAGGAGGACCGCTTTTCTTGGAGCAACCGCAAGCTAGGGTTTGGACAGTCGCGACCATTGCAGAGGGCAGCATGAGCACCAGAGGAGGGGGTAAGGGGACCCCCTCATACAAACAGATAGTGGTAGACATAGGGTAAGGGCCAAGGGGTGGAGTATTCAAGGCACCAATGACAAGCACCTCGGGATCAGACCCTGGAATAGGTCAGGAAAGAAACAAGGGGAAAAGTGAATGCAGGAAAGATGAAGTAAGGGAAACTTAGAACGAGAGCAAGACACAACGAAGACCAACCGGACCGAAGGGCGTAACCCATGCAAACCCAAAGCAACACTGATACCCAAGGTGGTATTGGAGGATCCCCATACGCAACTCTACAGAGATCAGATGAAGGTGCATGCACTAATCTGCAAATTTATGGGTTATGGTCCACAGAAAAAGCGTTGCGCAACTGGATCAAATATCACTGGAAGCCAAATGAGGAAGTGGAGCTCCATATGGGCTCGAAAGGTTTCTTCACAGTGGTTTTCATAAACCTATAGGACATAGATAGAGTATTTGAAGGAGGGCCATACTTCCATGCATCAACAAGACTGTACATGCAACCATGGAAGGAGAATTTATCCCCAGAAAAAGAGACCATCAAAAGGGTACCGGTCTGGCTGAGACTCTACTCCCTACCCTTAGACTACTGGTTACCCTCCACTTTCGAAGCGATAGGGAATAAACTAGGGAAATATATAAAGACTGTAGAAGAAACCCTAAAAGGGAGATACACATCCTACGCAAGAATATGCATAGATATGGATGTGTTGGGAGCATTCCCAGAAGCAATATGCCTCGAATTCAGGGATGAGGAATGGATCCAAAACATCGATTATGAACAAATCCCCTTCCGATGTAGAATATGCCACGAACATGTCCACCCGATTAGGGAATTCCCTCTTAATAAAAATCAAGAAACGGAAAATTCCAAACCACAGTAGGATGAGGATGGATTTGTTAAACCAAATCCTAGAAGTAGAGACAACAAAAGGCAGAGCAAAGCCCAGGCTGGAAATAACCCAGAAGTTTGGTTGAGTTCAGAAGGAAGGGATAAAACCAATCAAGGGGAAGAGGCCAAGAAGGATACGACAACAACTCAGGAACTCCGAGAACAAACACCAAACGAGCCCACCGACTGACCTAACAACCAGAAGGAACAAGGAAGCTGCGCAACTCCGATGGAAGGAGAAATCAGAGATGACAACACCCCCATGCAAGACACAGAGGGAGAGGTAGAAATGACACTGAGCGAAGTAGGCACAGAAGATCCATAACTCAGAGACCTGGTGGAAAGGGAAGGGATAGACCTCACAAACATACTGGAGCAATGGAAAAGACAGGGAGTGGACAATGTACCAACAGAGCAACTAGACCGCATCCAGTACCTGTTCCTCCTAAGGGAGGAAGCCAAAGCTAGAGGCCAAAAGCGAGCACACGGGGAGATTGTTCACCTAGGAGTCAAAGCCGACGAGGTACAACCACAACTCTCACCCAAACAGACGCGGAGGAAAAAAGGCAGGAAATCCAACAGTGTAGCCCTGCAGGAGCTTGGAGTGCTACTGATAAACTCGGGTAAGATAAAAAAACTCTTCCCCAAATCCCCCCTGCATGTTTAAACGAAGGTTATAACATGGAATATAAGAGGCCTAAACAACCCAAGAAAACAATGAATCCTTAGGAGTAGACTAAAATAGGAACAACTAGATCTCTGTTTTATCCAAGAGACCAAGTGTAATACAAAAAGAATGGAAACAATCAGTCAACAACAATGGCGCAAGTACAAGATGGTGGCCATTGGAGGTCACCAAATGGTAGGAGGCATCCTCACCCTGTGGAACCCACAAGTACTAAGCCTAATAGCAGCTGACACAACAAGGCATACCATTACGGTTCACATGCAAATCATTGGGAACACAGAAGAGATTTTATGCACTAATGTGTATGGACCCCAGGTGCTAGAGGATAGGAGAGGAATGTTAAGTGATCTAGCAGACCTCAAAAACTGAGCCAATAACCTCCATTGGATCCTAGCTGGGGATTTCAACATCATCACGTCACTTGCGGAGAAAAAAGGAGGGACAAGAAGATTGGATAGAGATGCAGAGGAATTCTCAAAATTCATAGACACAGCGGAAATGGTAGATATGAAAACCAAAAATGGCCATTACACCTGGAAAAATAAGCGAATGAGCCAACATCAGGTAGCAACAAGACTCGACAGATTCCTAGTGTCAAAGTCAATCATTATGAAGGGGCTAACCTTAGACTGCAACATCCTTCCATGGGGGCGATCTGATCATTGGCCAATGCAACTAGAAGCAGGCTTCCAGACCACACCAAAGAACAGATCCTTCAGAGTCGAGAAATTTTGGATGGAACACCCGACTTTCAAGGGAAATATTAAGCAGTGGTGGAGTGAAGAGCAACCATAGCAAGGGACAAGGATGTTCAAACTCTACAAGAAACTAAAATATATCAAATATAGGCTCAAGGAGAGGAACAAGGACACCATTGGGAATATAAACCAAGCGAAGAAAAACATAGAAGAAAAAATGAAAAAACTCCAGGAATCCTACATTTTGGAGGGCTACAACGAGAAAAGGAAAAAGGAGGAGATCCAGATGACCCAGGAATGGGATGAAAGGTGCCAACAGGAAGAAAATCTCTGGCGACAAAAGTCTCAGATCAAATGGCTAAAGGAAGGGGAAAGGAACACCAAGTTCTTTCATAGAACAACCATGGCTAGAAGAGCCCATAACAAAATCTTGAAGATAAGGGACCCGAATGGAATAGAAAGAGAATCCCATAAGGACATTGAAACAACTCTGGTAAACCACTTCCACGGGATCACCTAGGAACCTAATCAAGATAGAATGGAGGTCATACAAAAGGTGACCCAACATATCCCTCACCTGGTAACAAAAGAACAAAATAAAAACTTGATCAAGCCCATTGCGGAGGAAGAAATAGACCAAGCACTCCAAGAAATGCCCAATGGAAAAGCTCCAGGCCTAGATGGGTTCACCATGGATTTTTTCAAAGCTTGCTGGGAAGTCCTCAAACATGATGTCTACAAGGTAGTAGAAGACTCTAGAAGGTCAGCCTCCATCCTGAAAGCACTAAATGCTACTTTGATAACACTCATCCCCAAAGAAAATGAAGCCAAGACTCCCGATCGTTACAGACAAATAACGCTATGCAATGTGGTGTATAAGATAATTTCCAAGGTTATAGCCAACAGAATGAAACCACTACTACCCACACTAGTGTCACAAGAGCAAGTGGGGTTCATAGAAGGAAGGAAAATAATGGACAATATTATCCAAGCCCATGAATTGATCCACACCCTGAAGCTTTAGAAAAGAGGGGGAATGATAATACACTTGGACCTAGCGAAAGCCTACGACAAAATCAACTGGTACTATATGGTCAGAACCCTGGAAGCCTTCGGCTTCACCCAGCACTGGATCTAATGGATAACCAACCTAGTATCCACAACAAGCTTCTCTCTACTAGTAAACAGAGCCCCTGCCAAACCATACTGGCCCACGAGAGGCATCAGACAGGGAGACCCACTGTCCCCCTTTCTTTTCATCCTAATGATGGAAGGACTCAGTCCAATAGGGGAAATAAAAGGTATCAAACCTTATGAGAATTGTTCAACTTCCAAACACCAATAGTTCGTGGATGATACCTTACTTCATGGCGTGCCCACAGTCAAGGAAGCGAAAGCCTACAAACGAATATTAGATGAGTTTGGGGAAGCCTCGGGGGTTGAGATAAACCAACCCAAATCAATGATCTTCTTCTTTAACACCAACCCAGCTATCCAAAGGAATTTAGCCAACATCCTGGGCTTTGAACGCAAAACCCTCCCAACCAAGTACTTAGGCATCCCCCTGACAGACAAAGCCTACAAGATGTCAACGTGGGAAGGAATAGTCAACAAGCTTCAAGACTGGGTAAACAATTGGACTTTCAGATCCCTCAACCTGGCAGGAAGACTTATCCTAACCAAGTCAGTTCTACAAGTTATCCCAACGTTTATTGTGTCAGTTTTCCAGGCCCCCAAGGGAATTTTACAAAAAATACGAACCATAGAAAGGGAATTCTTGTGGCGCGGGGCGGAAATAAGGAAAAAATGGGCACTAGTGGCTTGGGAGAAGGTGTGTAAGCCAAAGAGCAAGGGAGGCCTTGGGCTACACGACCCACAAGTAACCAACGACGCCTATGGGGTGAAGCTTTGGTGGAGATGGGTCAAAGAAACGCCCACGCCATGGGTTAACCTGTGGAAGTTAAAGTACGCCCCGGATATTAGTAACCAGGACAAAATCCGTTTCAGAGGCACCAATGAGGGTTCAACCATCTGGAACTTAACATGGTGCAACAAGACCTGGATCCAGGCACACAACTTTTGGGAAATAAGGAATGGTAGAACTGCCAGATTCTGGGAGGATACCTGGCAACAGGAACCCAAAATGGAACAACTGGGTTGGGAGGAACTCCAACAGAAGATGATGGCGCAAGGCAAAACCCAAGTTTACCATTACTGGAAACAAGAAGTAGAGCACAACAAATGGAGAATCTGGAACACTCTCACCCCACAGACTAGAGACCAGACCGCAACAACAGTTAAAGAAGTGGAGGAGGAATTGGGGAGAAAGAAAATTGTAGTCACGGATGGAAATGACCAGCTGAGATGGGGGCACAAAGCAGGAGGGGAATTCAATCTTAAAGAAGTACACCACTACATAACAAACCAGGACCAAGAAGTTGCAGCGTATCATTGGGACACACTCTGGAATAGCCCCCAATGGCCAAAAATAAAAATATTCTAGTGGCTAATACTACACAACCGAATCCTAACTTGGGAGAACCTAAAGAAGAGAGGTTTCATAGGCCCTTCAAGATGTCACCTATGTGAAGAAAAGGAGGAAGCAACGAACCATCTCTTGGATGAATGTACTTACACAACAGAATTATGGGACTGGGCGACATGCATTTTCTGTCAGTCTAATAGGGTCAGAGGAAATATTTTGGCAACTATAAACACCTGGGAGGAAAACTACAGCGACAATGAAGAGGTGAATCTCTGCTGGACTCTCACCCCCGACATGACCATTTGGGCAATTTGGAAGGAACGAAACCCGTGCATCTTCAGGAACCAAAGCTGGATGGTTGGAAAGATCAAGGAAACAATAATAGCCATGATAAGGGAAATGGTACAGAGCCGCAACCTCCGAACAGGAGGAGCGCAACTCATTGATTGGGATCTCAGAATTCTAGAGGCTTTCCAAGTGAAAGGAAGACACAAACCCAATCAAGTGAGACGGGTGCCGCAACTAAGTTTAGGCAGGCGCAACTGGAAACCGCCACCAGAGGGCTCCCTCAAGCTAAATTTCGATGGGGCGTCAAACGGTAACCCGGGACGAACCGGTATGGGGGGAGTAATCAGGGACAATCAAGGAAGAATTATCAGACTGTACACAGAAACTTTGGGGAACTCAACAAACAACGTTGCGGAATTTGGAGCACTATAGACAGGTCTGGAGATACTACACAGGGAAGGAATGTAAAACGTAATAGTGGAAGGCGACTCCATGCTAGTCATCAACACAGTAAGGAAACTCCAAAACGACACCAAAGTGGGAAAAATATAGAGGCACTGGCGCTTGGCATACTATCTGCAAAAGATTTAGGAGCATTTGCAGATAGGGATCACAGTGGAGTTGCATTGGGTCTGCAGGTCAGCGAACGGATTCGCGAATAGAATTGCTAATGAAAAGGTCGACAAGGAAGGATCAGAATTGGATGCCACATGGATTAACATCCCAAGTGGCCAGTTTCAGACAGACTGTACCCAACTAGCCGCAAAGGAATATGACGACAACCGAAGTACGAGCGACTACATCGAGGCTGGAGACACAAAATTAAACGAATGACAAGTAGGATCTAGGCCGAATCCATTAGGCCAGCTTTCAAACACGAGTTACAATGTAGATCATAGTCACACCACAAGAAGGGGTACGATACCAAGGTCATGTCAATAGAAGGAAGTACAGGGGTTGGCCGTGGGAGAATGGAAAGGGTAAGCCACAACCGACAAAGGATGAAGACCAAAGAGATAGTCTGAGAGCAGGTATGGGTACACCTCATCCACACCCAAGTCCCGAGGGAGGAAATGATTGGAGAACAACGTTTAAGGCAAAAGATTGGTGCTGTAATGATCACAGAGCTCCCAATTGCACACACTCAGAAACAGAGATAAAGGACCAAAATATACGCCTTTACGAGAGACAAATGATTAACTGGAGAAGACCACCTCTGGGGAAACTCTATAAAAGAAGAAGCATTAGGGATAGTGACAAACCAACTAGCAGCAATTCCAGAGACCAGGAAGGGGAGAGTAATAGCAGAGAAAGAAATCACGACAAAAGCCACAAATTACAAGAAAAGATGGTAAGAACGAAGAACACCTAGAGTAAGAGGGGGCCCCAGGGGGAGGAACTCCCAATAAGTGCTCGGAAGATCACTAGGATGGAACATACGGCTAGAGAGGCCAAAGGCACCTTCCTCGAGTAGGTAGATACAAAGGGTAAAGCAGTCATCGACAGATGGGAGCGAGAAGTCAACACCAAGTGCCAGGGCAAAGCCTGGGCAAAACTCATCCAAGAAGTAGATGGGTTAAGGGACCCAGGGGCCACACAGCCCAGGAAAACCCTCTACCACAAAACGATGGAGGAAGCCCGACGTACAAAAATGCTAATATGCACGCTGAGAGTAGAAAAGAACGAGACCAACAGGGTGGCAAATTGAGGCCGCAAGAAGGAAATCATAGAAATCCTGAGCCGCCTTAGTGATTTGGAGGCCAGCACAAGAGGCATAGCAGAGGACCAGAGGAACCAAGGTGAAAAAATAGACCGACTGGCTGGTCAATTCCAACTCTACCTTCGCTATGTCCATCGCATGGACATCACTCCAGCAGACCGACGCAGAACACCAACCAGCATCAGAAGGACGCACACGGTGGAGCAGAAAAAGGAAAATGAGGTAAGGAAGGAAGGAGATGAAAGCCACCCAATCTGCTTGGACTAACGCAACATCAACTCAAGTTCTTTTTGTTTATCAGTATAGGAACAAATCATGTTAAATGCTCTCGCTTTTATGTATTTTTGATGGTATAATTTTTTCTTTTTCAAACGAACTTATGGAGACTGGGTCGGTTTCCCCGAGTGGCAGCCCAACCATCCTCTCGCTAATGTAGATAGCGCAGCTTGGGGACCCCTGATTTGGTTTCCTTTTGGCAGATCAGGGGACACCCCTCAACCCTTTTTTGTACAATATTTTACTCAATAATATAGAATCTCAACTCACTTACAAAAAAAAAAACACTAAAGTTGAACTACTAGCACTGTGGTGTATATTATTCTTTGCTCATTATAAAAAGGTAACAAGGTTGCAGTTGGCAGGTGATTTAAAAGTGATTATTGACTGGCTTACTAATGCAAATAATCTTCAAGTGGTCTATTTGCAGCCATGGATGAAAAAGATAAGAAATCTCAACATGAAATTTACACAGCTTAAAGTTCAACATATATACAGAAAATTCAACATGGAAGCTGATCAACTTTCAAACACAACTTTATCTCTCGAGGAAGATGATTTATATTATGTAGCGGGAAATGAAGGACATACAGAGCTTTTTGTTAGATTAAACATCATTTAACTATACATATGTTTGGAAAACGATACTATTATTTTTAAACTGTACAAAAAAAAGATGTAATAATTTTTGGAGATTATATTTATAAAGCTTCCTAGCTATGTGGTTTAGATATGATATGATGTAATCTTTTGACTATATGGCAGCATCAAATGATTGAGAAATCTGAACTTTTGAAAGTAATGTAACAGATTAGTTATATTTTCTAAAGTATTTTTTCTTATGAAAAAAAATATCATGTGGAACCGGTAAAATCAAATTGAAATTGAAATAATGACAAAAATAAATAATGTATAAAGGATTTTTAATAATTATAATTTTATAAATACACTTAGTTTGAACAATTTTATATTTCTATAAATACGGGTATTAAATATGTTTTATTAAATAATTCAAGTAATTATTAAGATAAAGTTCAGTATTAAATATTTTTTATTAAATAATTAAAGTAATTATTAAGATAAAGTTCCGTATTAAATATTTTTTATTAAATAATTAAAGTAATTATTAAGATAAGTTTTCACTTAAGAATATTGTTTTTTATTATTAAAAATATTATTAAAACAATTTCATAAAAATATGCAATTAAACAAATCTAACGAGAAACTACGTGGTAAATATAAAAATTCAAAGCCTATGTGTAACGGATAAAATCAAATTGAAATTGAAATAATTTCTTAATACAAAATTTGACAAAATAAATAATTTATAAATAATTTTAAATAACTATAATTTCATAAATACACTAATTTGAACAATTTTATAATTCTATAAACACGTGATTTAAGTATATTTTATTAAATAATTCAGGTAATTAAGATGAAGTAATTATAATTTCAAAAATACACGTAATTTGAACATTTTTATAATTTTATAAATATGTGATTTAAATATTTTTTATTAAATAATTCACATAATTAAGATAATTTTTTCACTTAAGAGTATTATTTTTTATTAAAATATTATTAAAAACAATTTCATAAATATACGTAATTGAACAAATCTAACGAGAAACTACGTGGTAAATATAAATATTCAATGTCTACTGCACTACGCGCATGTGTGATTAAGATAATGTGGAACGGATAAAATCAAATTGAAATTGAACAAGTAGAAGAAGCCCATGTTTCCTGATTTATTTGGGTCAATTGCATATGTAAGAAGGTTATACTTTTTATTGGGAACGCTCTCTGTTGGTTGACATTGAATAGTTTTGATTAATATATTATGTTTTTTAAGTTTAAATATATTAAGAATTTTTATTTTTATTTTTAAGTTTAAATATAATGATGATTGGTTATGGGATGTATTTTGTTTCTTTCTCATGCTTTATAAAACATGTTTATAGATATATGTGCAAGAATAATAAAGAGTTGGATACATTATGTTTGGTGTTTTGGAATAATTTATATGAATTGAAAATTTCCTCTTCTCTTATAGTTAGTCTCAAAGTTATCTTATATTGATTGTGATGTCTAGTTCACAATAGTATATTAGTCTTGGGAATATATTATGATTCTTATGTAGATGGGGTGTCTGCCTTCCTACTAAAATAATGGGTTTGATCATATAAATAAGTTGTAACCTTCTCACTAACATGATGGTAAGTTGGTTGTGGGATAAATATATGTGCTTGCTCGGAATGGTTGGACTCATTGCAGGATAAATATGTATGCTTTCTTGTATATGTTGTGGGATGAATATGCATGCTTGGTTGTAATAGCCAATTGGTTGTGGGATGAATATGCATTCTTGCTCGTAATGGTTCACTAGTTGTGGAATGGATATGCATGCTTGCTCATAATGATTCATTGGTTGTGGGATGAATATGCATGGTTGCTCATAAGGGTTCACTAGTCGTGGGATGAATATGAATGCTTACTTATGCTCCCCCTCCTATTTAGTTAGACATATCCTACAACTTTAAAATGTCCTCTCCCTCTCTCTACTTTATTTAGGGATCGATCAGATTTTGACTCTTATAATTAAAAGATTATTCATTTTTCTATATCTACTAAATCACATTTAAATCACTAACTACATATTTATCACACTAAAAGCTACATATCGACTTAACTAGTTTACAATATTTTAAACAAGTAACATTCTTCTGGCCCCTTGAGCTAAGGATCACATAAATTGATTTGTTTCCCTTTCTCTCTTTCTTCTTCCTTGTTTCAACCCAACTAACACATTTATTTCACATTGTCCAAGACTTTGAAAACACTAATTACTTTGCATCATTAGATGTCGTAAAAGGGATTGGTTTCCTTTGCATCTATAATGCACCCCTTTGAGGGCATGGTGGGGTCATTGATAGAAGTTACATGCTCAAGTGCCTTTAAATCAATTTTTGGTGCCACTCACTTATGTTTCAACATCAACACTTTTTATTGGGAGGGCTTGTTATTCTTCCACTTTTTTTTCCTGATGAACCTTTGTCTTTGAACTTGAAGTCACCACATGCCCATACTTGAAATAGAATGTACAACAAAAAACAATATTTTTCATAATCCAATTATTATGTCTAACTATGATCCTCACACTCGAATACAACTTCCTCTAAAATAACTCGAGTCTTTAAATAAATCTGGGTCTTGGATGGTACTTAACATATTTAATATTGCGATTCTCTTATTATCATTCAAAGGGTTGCTAGATTTCAAGGAAAACTTTAAGGAATGAAATATTATATTTAAGTATAGTGTTCTAGGTGAATATTTTGACTTGATAAAATCATACATGTAGATAATGTAGATGAGCATTCAATTAAAAATATACAATTTACTATTAATCCTAGTATATTTTAGCAAATATTTATATAAAAATAGACAAAATTTTAAACAAAAAATTGACAATTGGTGATTTTTTTTTTTTTGGTTGTTAAAAAAATGCCCAAAAGTAGCCAATTGGAAAAAAAAAATACCATTAAAAAATAATTTGCCCAATTTACACCCTTACATCTGCTTGCCTAATTTGCTCGTAGAAGGATGAAAAGAGGAGGATTGTTGAAGACTTTGAAGAGGATTGCACAAAAAGGAACTATAAGAGGAATGGACCACAAGGAGAAAGGACTTGGAACCATCTCACTATAGAAAATGTATGGATATATGTATTTTCTTCTTCTTGTTAATGGAATCTCCTTTATCCCCCCATTTACTTGTGTTGATTTCTTGTTACTTGAATATTTTTTCTTTGACTCATTTGAATCAACCAAGTGGATTGGAAGATTTTTGTCTCACTCATTTGAAATGGATCCAAGGTTTGCATCATAGGATAGAAGAAGGGTTTTTATTGTGTTGTGTGCATGTTACTCGAATCTTGTCCTCCCCTCCTCTTAATTCTCTAGCTCAACTACTACTTGGAAGACTTTTTAATGGGATTGCTATACAAGTTTTCATTCTTTTCCTCCAAATCCTGGCCTAAATCTCATGTGTTTTAATCATGTAAAACTCCTTTTTTCTTATTCTTAGTCATTGGCATACCATTCTAATAGCATGGATCAAGTCATACACATTGTACACAAATTCTCATCAATGTTATCCTTGTGATTTTATACATTATGTACTTTCTTACATAGTCAAAATTCATCCTCAAATATTGTTAGTGAATATATAACCATACCACATACAATGATGATTATAATGTCCATTAATTTTCATCCTATAAAAGTGAAGACAATAAGAGTTATGAACTCTTTTAACTTATGCAAGACTACATATGGGTTGGAAATTCCCTTACTCTTTTTATTATAAAATTTCCAAATTACAAGTGATTATCATATGCAAACCATTTGACTACATAGGCTATATCAAACTCACACTACACCCCTCCTTGGATACATGATGTAGATCCACTAATACTTTTTTGTAAAGTGTAATTAGTGCAACAAGTAAATGTGTACGTGTCAATTATTGAGCACAACAAAAAAGTATGAACCCATAATTGTAAATACAAATCTATAAAACTTAAAACATCATATGTAAATGAAAATAATGATATACTAATAAAACCAAAAAGAAAAACACATTACGAAACAAAATACTTATTTTGAATGAAATAAATTAATCTTAAATTGTTTCATAAAGATTCACCACCCAACTATAATCTCTTCATACAAATACACTACCTCTTAACTAAGGGTCATAGATGACAAGGCTAATTCCTAAAATCCATCCAAAGTCTATCCCAAATTTTTTTAGAAAAAATGTGCAACTCAAAACTCAAGTACCATGGAGGAGAATGTACAAAGAGAATAAAGAATATAAAGAAAATGATATAAACAATGCCTTGTTTACAGAATGTACAAATAGAATAAGGAATGTAAAGAAAATGATATAAACAATGCCCTGTTTTCAGAATCATGTAAATTTTCTATGTAAAATGTAGATTAATTATGTAAAATTACTTCAATGTGCAACTCACTCAAGTACCATGGAGGAGAATGTACAAATGGAATAAGGAATGTAAAGAAAATGATATAAACAATGCCTTGTTTTCAGAATCATGTAAATTCTCTATGTAAAATGTAGATTATCTATGTAAAATTACTTCTTGACGTCTCGTAGAGTGTTGATTACTCCCTGTATTTTGTCATCTTAATAGTTTTGGATTGTCATTCTTAAAATTTTAATTAATTTATTTATTTTTCTTATTATTTAATTTTTTTGAATAATTGTAATATTTATATTGATAAAAATAAATAAATTATATAAGTTAAATGTAGATATATATTATGTAATAATTATTTTTAATATTTATTTATTTATTTTCCTATCATTTAATTTTTTTAAATAATTATAATATTTATATTAATAGAAATAAATTAATTAATATATTATGTAATGAGTATTGTGAATTGATCATCACATGCAGTTAAGTAAATATCTTAAAATATATGAATATATAGTACTCATTTAATAGATTTAAATTGTACAACCTTGAGAATAATTATTTTACACTTATCTAATTACAATATACATATTAATAGATTTAAATTGTGCAGTTTTGAGAATAATTATTCTACACTTATTTTATTGTAATTAAATGTGAATGAAGTTATTAAGTCACTGATTAAAATGAGTCGTGTCAACTTTATCTTCTATTTGGCTCTTTACTATAAAATTAACATAATTTTAATTTTAAAAATGAAAAATATAAAAATATATTATATTTTATTTATAATACTTAAACAATATGAACTAACCATTAACAAACATAGTTAATAATAATAATAATAACCCAATATAACAACACATTTGGAACAACCAATAAACAAATGATGTATATTAATTATTACTTGTAACACTAAAATTTATAAACTATCAACATAATGTAGTTCATACAAAAGAAACTTTAAGCTTATAAAACATCAAATATCATTATAATTAGGATGTAGAGAAATAAGCTAAATTAAATCTATAACTCTATAGTATAGATAAAAAAGCTAAGTCAAGCCTTACCTTTCAATTCTATATCATATTTCTAAATTAATGATAAAGTATTTAATTTTTATTCTAATCCAAAAAGATTAAAATAGATTAAAGTAAAATAAAAATCTGTCTATTTAATTAAATAAAACAACTAAAAAAACAAATAAAGTAGAATAAATATATGCATATTTAGTTAAATAAACCATTGAAAAATGAAAAAAAGCATACCTAAATGCGACGTGTTCATCATACCTAACCTTTCTCCCTCTTAAATGCCACGTGTTCATCATACCTAACCTTTCTCCCTCTTGTTGCCAGGTTCATTCAACCTTTTTCAAACTTCTCTAGCGGACCTGATTTATTTGCTTGAAGTAGATTATTAGTCCCTGCTAAAGGCCAAGACTCTAGCGTTGACTTTAATGTTGACCTTCTTCTTTGAAAATTACATATCATAAGTTTGGAGCCATTGATGCTCATTATCTTCATTGTTTACATAGCTTAAGTTTTATGCGTGTCAAATATGCTTTTCAAATTTTCATTGGCATTGCTTGTCAAATTTTCATTGGCACTCTTTTTGAGGTCAATAAATAGATCCTGACAGAATGCATTATGCAAATATTTTATAACCAAACTTCACTGAGTCTCATCAACATAATGCATTATGCAAATATTCTATAACCAAACTTTAATGAGTCTCGTCAATAACCAAACTTTACTGAATCTCATAATGCATTTATTTATAATCAAACTTTAATGAGTCTCATGAATAACCAAACTTTACTGAATTTCATAATGCATTTATTTATTGCGATCATTAACATTTTTTCATATGTTCCGTCCATTAGGTTGCTAAACAATTATGAAATGTTGCTAAATAATTATGAAAGGTATCGAAAGGGAAAGTCAGTAAGTCACAATCGAAAGGGTAAGTTAGACAATCTTTGTATGTAGTGAATTTTGGCAGCGTTGGCCACCGCCATTGTCAATGCTCGAACAACAACGTACACATAGATTCCTCTCTGGATTGATCACTGGTTCAATCATCACTACTTCACCGGTTCACCACTGCTTCATCGATTCCTTGGTTGTCGATGTTTCTGCAAGGTTGAAATACCAGTAAGTTGTTTCTACTATTTCAATTTTTTTTTATGTTAAGTTTCTACTATTTCAAAATAAGTTTATGTTTTATTCCTGTTTCTACTATTTCAATTTTTTTTTATGTTAAGTTTCTACTATTTCAAAATAAGTTTATGTTTCAAAATAAGTTTATGTTTTTTATGTAATTTCTCTAATAATGCCGCCCCCTCCCATCCTCTACATATTATAGAGGGTGGGAGGGGGGGTGC
>SNQJ01S0009067.1:79610-99594 GCA_010110895.2 Picea sitchensis
TGGACTAAGCAATTATGTTGTTTGTCAGACCTTAGACTGGATTAGTATTCCCTTTTCCATGGTAGAGTTTAGCCTCAGCTCGAGGATGACCCACTGCTGATATTACGAGCAGTGTTTTCTATGGCTGGGAGAAACGTGGAAGGTCTGCATGTAGTTGGCGATTTTTTTTATCAAAGATAAGTGTCAATTGTGTGTTAAATTATGTTTTACATCATTATTTATGCATTTGTTTTTATGGGTTTTTCTTGTGTATGTTGCATGTGTATTTCTATTATTATTTTGTATGAATCTGTGTATTTGCAGAATATTTGTATGTTTTAATTTTGTATACAGTTCGAAAATTTTATGTGGCATAGCCCAGCAGGTTCTTATATCATTTTACACATTCTATACATTTTTAGTCCTTGCCTGGGCAAGGTATTTTAGCTTTCGCTTGGCGGTCAACTATAGTTGATTGTGTATTAATGGGTTTGTTTTTAGTCCATGTCTGGGCAAGGGACTTTTGCTTTCGCTTGGCGGTCAACTATAGTTAATCGCCTATTAATGGGTTCATTTTGTTATATTATTTGGTTGGTTTTGTAGACAAGATCGAATATAATGCACTCTATAACCTATGTTTCTATAACCTATGTTCCCAATTTTTAGGTGAAGGGTGAAATTTCTTATTACCTTGATTTAGTTTTTAAATAAATTTATTTTGATATTTAATGAATATTATAAATCAAAATTTTGATTTGTTTTGATCTTGTTGATGTGAAATTATTTCCCTTGTGTATGTGATTTATTTTTATGAATTGTGAGGAGTAAAAAATGAATTTAACAAATCAAATTTGTGAATTTGTTTGTTTCTGACAATTATTGTTGCAGTGGATGCCATCCCTAATGGCGTGGTGATCTACATGCACAACCATCGCTGCTCACCGCCTGGCCACCACTCATGTTTCCATCGACCATGCCTCCTAGATGCATTCTCAATCTAGTGGGAGATCCTTAGCCTCCACAATCAGAAATTTGTTGCATTCGACTAAAAAGTACAAGCTCTCAAAGCAATAACCAAAAATGAATATACAGATTCAATTTATCAGAGCAGTAAGCAAAAATGAATATACCGATTCAATTTCATAGGAGAAATGAATTCATGGAATGAGAAAATGTGAAAGTATTACCTAAATGTGAAAGAAACTAAACAGTTGCAACAAATCATGTTGAGTGTTTCCATATTTCTAGGGACAAATCGATAATGAAATCTTATTCATATATGGATTTCTTCAAATCTGCAAGTGATTTAGAATCTGCTAAAGTTGTTAGAGACTACAAAAACTGAGAATTTCACTGATTAAGTCATGAGTATTATTGCCATGATATGTTTGATATATAAATTAATGTTTTTGTTTCAAGCTAGGTAATGGAATACTTAGAATTTCACGGATATAACTATTTTCTATTGGATCTTGGAAACAATTTTGTAGCAGGGATATGTTACATACCTAGCGAACTTTGTGAGACCTCACATTGCAGTATTGTACTCCCTCCTTCATTGAATTTATCCTCACTAACCTTAAATGGGAATTTGTATTCCCATAAATTTAATCTCCCACTAAAAAGCTTCAAATACCCGGACTTTATGTCACATAACATGAATTTGCACCAAATATCAAATACTAATAAGATGTGTTACTTGCAGGTTTCACCATTGAAACAATTGATAGAGAGTAAGGGAACATCAATCCCTACGATATTGGCATACTCAAATCTCCAAGCTGCATCTTCAAGCTCGATTCCACGATATCACATTTCTAACTTCCACTCCTAGTTGTGATCATAGAAACCAGAGTTTTATGATTTCATTTGGTTGGAAAAATATACCAAGACCCACAATTAATTTGGTGCAAGCTCTCCACTCAAATATCCCTTTACTCTACTCATTTTCCCTTCTCGACAAGGGTCGATCCCTCCAGTATAACAAATCCGCGAACCCAACATCCTAAATCCTTTAAACATGTATAGGATATGCTCATTCTTGTAACAAATTAAGTTCATTCTTGAAGGCCTCGAACAGATTTTGTATTAATGGATTTTGGAGAGATTTTTCGGATCTAAGACGCCAAAACCTCACAAATCTCCATCAATCTCAACAATAACTTAAATCTCATTCACCAGTCTCAAAGGAACATGATTCTGCTAGTTCTTCGTTGGTTATGACAGGAATGATACCTCCAGTTATGTTGACCGTGAAATCAATATAATCAAGCCTGCAAACAATTACAAGACATTCATCCATTCTCAACTCGTGTTTCTGAGAGAATTTTGTATTAAGTTCGATGACTACACAAGTGGTTTATTTCCTCTACTGATTTGGCTAACTACTTTGCTGTAAATGTTGAGTCTTGAGTAAATTTTTCTCATGTAATAGTATGATTAACTGATTTTGTTGATTCCGATGTGCGCTTTGCAGCTATAGAGTCTGGACATTCCACTGAGCATTTTTCATTTTCTTACAAATCTTTCATATTTGAGCTGAGATTATCGTAGCTCATCTAAGACTGGTCCTCGAAACCAACAAATTCTTACGAGTGATTTTTCATTTTGGTTCTTTAAGAATGCACAACTTTTTCTCATTTTCTTCTTGGTGTTGTAGTCAGTATGCCCTTGTATCTAAATGCATTAGATGTGCAGGAGCTTCTATTACATGACATGTATCTCCCTAGGTGAAATGTGTGTTTCTTGATGCATAACAAGTGAAAGTGTAGGGTGTTGGCAGATATGTCAGAGCCAACTACAGTGATCAAACTTTTTATTTAAGTTATAAAGTGATTTGTTCAAAAACCCACTTTATTATGGAATACTAAGGTCCCCTTCCAAATAATAAGAAAATGAATAAAATATTTAATTTGTAATTTAAATTTGTACAACAATAACACTCATAAAATAAACCATGGAATATCTCTTAATTTGGATCACTACAAGTCAATGTGTATGAAAAACCATATAAAAAGAACGGAAATGAAAGTTTAAAACAAAAGCCAATGCAATATTATAAAGAAAGATATCACTAACATGTTCTATGTCATAAGAATATGAATATCACAAGCATAAGAGTACTCATAATATAGGATCCATGCTCATTACTAATGGCCACTATCAATCAAGCCTATTTAAATATATCTAAATATATGTAGTTGAACCATAATATAGATGTCGGTTCTCATTTACCTTGCAAGTTTCTTGGAGAAACTCATATAATCTAACTCTAATCTCATATATATATTTTTCATAAACAATCTAACAATGTCAATAACATTAATAAATTGTCTTAATGTGTTAAATTTTAAAATTGTCTTAATGTGTTAATTTTTCAATATTGTTTAGATTTTATTTAATGTTATGATTTTTCTATTGTTTAGATTTTATTTAATGTTATGTTTTTTTTAGTTGTTTTCTACTTTTGGTTTGTGGACTTGCAAAATACATTAATCATCTTGGGTTTGTGGTTTATTGGAAGAAAGTAAACTTTGGTTTTAATTCTTCTAATCTGTTTTATAAAAAACTTTTTCAAGAAATTAATAGCATATTTAATTTTTTTGATATTGTTTATTTACAAAATGATAAATGATTGTATATAATGAAAAAATATATAATTTAGTAGCATATTTCATGACATACGGTTTTATGGTATTTTTTTAGGTTTTTAATTAAAAAAATTAAAAAATCAATTAGGATTTTAAAAACTCCACTTGGTGAAGTACCTATTCATTTTCTTTTCAGTTTTTATATTGAAAATTAAATAATAACTTCAAGCAAAGCAATGATGTCTCTTAGAGAGATTTCCCTGTAGAAGAATTAAACGAATATTGCATGGCAATGCAGTCCTTGCCACACTGGGGCTGAAATGTGTTGGAAAATGGCAGTGGTAAATGTTGGAATTTGTAGATTGCATAGCACTTTATCTTACATACATCATGTTATGAACATATATGCATCAGTTTCTATATTGCATAGATGTACGCCAGAAATTCATTCCACGATGTTCTCCTTTTAGTTATTATCTTTAGGAAGCAAGTACTGGTGTGCTTTTATTGTGTTTTGCTTGGATTTATGATAACATTTTCCAGATATTTATGCTCTTTGTTTACAGCTTTTGAAAGATTGTCACATTGGCTATTTCCATTAAAGAATTGAATATCGCAGGACATTTATTGAAGTTGTTATAATTTTATTCAATAAAACTTGTATTTTGTGTAATACATCTAAGGGTCGTGCAAGGCATTCTTGCAATTATCTCATGTTGCTAGCCAACTTCTATAATCAAACATTTATATTTTAGACATAATCTCCAAATACATTATATAGATCTTTGATGCTCTAGCTTCTAGGCCTTGCAAGCTAGAGATAGATAGCCATTTTGCAAGAAGCTAAGAACTATGGAAGGAAAAACGAGGCAGCCTTGGAGCACAACAATCAAAATAATTTAGTATTGGAATAGTTTTATATAGCTCTCTCACACTTTTTCCACAATAGTAGTTGCAGATATTGTAGCATGGGCTCCTTCCCGCAGATGAATTAAGTCCCCATCAATGATGGGGAACTAAAACAAAGACGGTATAGGCATCAAATTTATATAGAAAGAATGCAGTAAATTTTAAATGGAAATAAATAACCATGAAGAACAAACGAATGGACATGACTCACTTCAGGATGAGAGGCTACAAATTCATCAATCGCGCTATATTGTTTCTATTTGGTAACTAGAAACAAAAAAAAATAATTAGAATAGCAAGTATATTTCTATTATATGTGAAGCAGATTACACATGAAACCAGAAGAATATAAGATTGATTTAAATGCTTGAAATAAATGCCCAAACTATTAGATCTTTAATACAAGAAATTAAAGTACAATCAATATTACACAATATCCTCATGTAGTGGGCAGGTACATTAGCCACAAAAAAAAAGGATCAATCATCTAATATTGAATCAATAAACTAAATAGTATCATTTGGCGATGTCCTAATCGTTTCCATGGTAGCATAAAATGGATGGAAAATTCATCAAATGGATATGAAGACTGCTTTTTTGAATGGAGACTTGAAAGAGAATGTGTCCATGTCTTTGTAGTGGCTATGTCCTAAGTTTTGAGTCTAGCATATCTTCGTATTTCCAGAGACGTAATTTGAGAATAGTTGTAGGAAAAGGACAATGAGGTTGTGAAGCTAGGGTTGAGGCAAGCAAAAAGAATGTGACATATGAACAATATATTAATTTATTCTACTACAGAAGTGTTAATAGAACAATTGGCTTATTTATTCACACTGTAGAAGTGTTAATAGAGAACAGAAGTGTTAATAGAACAATTGACTTATTTATTCACATTATAGCAGTGTTAATAGAGCACAGAAGTATTAATACAACAGGACAATCCAGATCTATTCATTGTAGAAGTGTTGATAGAATGGTTGGTTGATTTATTCACTGACACTGTAGAAGTGTCCATAGAGAACATAAGTGTTAATACATCAGGACAATCCAGATCTATTCACTCAATAGACTTAATGAGATTTAATAAACTATTGAAAAAAAATTATTGTACCTGGAAAACAATGTAACTTTTTTTGTAAAGCTAAAAGTGATCCAAATTATTTTCGGCACGAAATGAGAGCGGAGATATAATAAAGAAATGCACAGAGATATCGCGTATATCCAATAATATAACATAAATATATCAGAGATGCAACCATAAACACAGAGATATAGTAATACACGATTTCTATTAATGAAAGAAATGTATAGAGACTGTAAAAATACAGAGTGAAAGACTCGCTAGAATGGTGGCAGCTTATCTCTGAGAATGTAGACCTAAAAAATACAGAGTGAAAGACTCGGCCAGAATGGTGGCGCAGCCTATCTCCGAGAAAGCCAGACGGCTACTTGAATTCGAAGAAGATGATTACAATGAGGCTCTGAAGGATTTTTACAACAAACAAGAATGCCAAAACCCTGTGACATCCAAAGACCTAACCCCAGAGATGAAGCCAAAATTCATGTGGGCCCCGCTTTGGGTGTTAGTACATCAACTTCCTGTGGTCGTGACTTTTGCATACGATTCGCTAGGCGTATGATAGCTCGTTGGAAAGATATCATCGAGGAGATTCATTTTGGGGATCAATCATGCCTTCAACTATCATTGACAACCTAGATCTTGAAAATCCCTTTCATTTAGGCCCCAAACACCTAAGTTAAAACCCTAAAACAGTACCGCCGTACCCGCTTTAAACCGCTTTTGGATACCGGAAAGGTGGGTGGCTAACCCGGCGATCCACTGATCAATCCTCGCCCTTAGGGAAGCAATGGTCTCCATTGTGTTTGAGCTCTAGAAAAGTGTTTGTTGGATTCAGATCTTGGTGAGTTGCTTGTATTGTTGAAGACATCGCTGTTTAGTTTGTGGAAGTCCGTCATGAACCTCAAGAAGCCGAGGTTATTCAACAAGTCGAGATACATGAGAGGAAGACGTGTAGAAGGAATCTTCACACTTTACTGCAATCTTCTCGACCTACTTCTATTGGATATAAAGGTATTGGAATGAGGTTGTAGTGGTTGCGTTGTCCTTTTGTTCACCGAACGACAGAAGAAGTTTAATTTTGCGATGAGATAGCTCCCTTGGCGACACTTTTTAGGTGGAACAATAATTGAAACTACCTCTCTCAGACCAGATGACCCCCAAAGTAACAATGACACTACTGGTCAAGACTCATAAACAAAATACGGCTGCCTCCAATAAGGTTGGTTGGGCTCCAAGAGAACATCACTGCATGCACCCGCTGGGAAACATCACATAATACCCCATCTTCGAATGGCTTGATGTTGGACAATATACTACCATTACTTCCATATGGAGAGATCTCTTAATCCCACCGGGTTTCAATTCGATGTTGTATGGTTGTAGTGTGGTGTTGTCGACAATCCCAATCATTTGACGACTGCCGAGATGAGGTTTTTCTCGCTTCCGCTATCAACAAATGCAGTGGTCCCTTCACCCACATCTGTGAATAGAAATGTGCTCCCCTCGTGGATCCGCTATTCTTCTGGTTGAATTGATATGGTCATGACAATAGCGCGGGTCCGTGGTCAATGATTTGTCCTTACCAATACTTAATCGCATTCTAAATCGGTTTGCCTCCTTGGTTCGATCTTGGCCACCAATGATTGTTTTAATTTACATCGTGTGTTGTGCTACGGGCTTTGTGGAAATCACACCATTTTTCGATGTCCTTCTTTATATTCCCGCGGACCCTTCTTTTCATGTGTGTCTTGACTGGTTTAAGAATGTTTTTGTTAGGGCCATATCTTTTTCATACTTGGTTGTTGCGGACTTGCAGAACCAAAATTCTTCTGCTTGTTCCGTGCTGCAGCCTCATTCAATTTTAAATGCCATCGATGTTAATCGAAAGTGATGAGATGTCCGTAGTAACCCATTTCACCGATGTGTCCGTAGAGCCCCACCAAGATTTCGTAACCAAAATGGAGTCTTTGATACCAGCCTTGGTGCGCAAGGTATGGAAGGTGGCTGTGAAATCCGTAACCTGCTGGCCCCTCTCTGCCACGCTGGTGGTCCATCCCATGTAATCGGGTCCTCATAGTTGCCACCGTGGTATTGTTCCCGGCATCGCGATCCACAAAAAATCCAGATCGGCCCCATATATTCCGTGACTCTCTCAGGAACTTTGCTCCCAGAAATTTCCCAAATTCAATGTTTGACATGAGGGAGAGATTTATGGAGTGCATGGCAGATTTTCTTTGTCGGAAAATTGTGAACAGAGAAATAACCTTCACCAGAAGTTAACCATTTTTCTGTGGTTTCTATTTGACCTTCAAATGCGTGAATATCAAAATTAACTTGTACCCTTGAAGCAGTGAGGTGCCTCCAAAGTGGCCACGCTTGATGAAGATACTGGATGCGTCGGGTAGCATTTCTAGATGTGGGCAAAATTCTCCATCATTTCGTCCTCCTTTCGCTTGAGAGCTTTGCCTGGCCAGATTAATAGGATCGCTTTGCTCCTCATTGCTTTCTTTCTTCGGCCATTGAGGGTTTCTCGGGTGCGTGAGAGTGATTGTCTTCAAGATAGACAAGCTCGAGACCCAACTTTCATAATTGACCTCGCCGGGACATGTAATCGAAAAAATGATCGAGTTTACCGCCCGATACCACAATCGACCGATTATTTTCTATGATGAAATGAGAGCGAGATATAATAAAAGAAATGCAATGTAGATATCTAGTATATCCAATAATATAACAGAAATATATATGAGATGCAACCATAAACATAGAGATACAATAATGCACGCATTTCTATTAATGAAAGAAATGTACGAGACTATAAAAATATGCAGAGTGAAAGACTCACTGTATCGGTGGTGCCTATCTTTGAGAAAAAGATGTGATCTGCCACTGCATTCGCAAGAAGATGATTACAATGAGGCTCTAAAGGCCTTTTTGCAATATATAGGAACGTTAAAACCCTAGACATCCAAAACCCCTCGAATCTCTAGGATATGAAGCACCAAATTCATGTGGGCCTCCGCTTGGGTAAGTTAGTACATCAACTTCCGGTGATCGTAACTTTTGCATACGATCTCGCTTTTAGGCGTATGATAGCTCACAGCAGTAACGTCGAAGAGATTCATTTTGGGGATCAACCATGCCTTTGTTCATCATTGAGAACCTTTGATGTTGAAGAACCTTCATTTAGGACCCCAAAATGGCCCCTAAAGTTAAAACCCGCTAAAAATAGTAAATTGCCAAAATTGTCGTAAAATTGTTTTGGTTACCAAAGTTAAGTGACCATCGACATCCATCGCGGATCAATCCCCTCCTCCTTAGGTAGCTAAATGGTCTACCAGGTTGAGTTCTGGAAGAGGAAAAATCATTTGCTAGATCTCACAGATCTTGGTGATCCGCTTGTATTGTTGAGACGCCGCTGCTTAGTTTGTAGTCTCCATGAACCGTTGAAGTTGAGGTTGTTCAACAAGTCGAACTACATGAGATGAATATCCGCGAAGGAATATTTACACTTTGCTGCAACCTTGTCGACCGCCATGCTGGATGTAAGATGTGGGATGAGGTTGTGTGGTTGCAAGGTCCTTTTGTTCTCCCTTTGAACAGATTGTGAAGAAGTCAAATTTTGCGAAGGAAATACTAACTTGCTAATAATCTTTTAGGTGAACAATAGTTGGAACTACCTCTAGTATTCGATAAATAACCCCCAAAGTAACAATGACACCATGGCTCCAGACTCACAAACATGGCATCTCCACACATATGGTTAGCCCAAGAGAACATCACGTAATATCCAAGCATGCTAACATCACATAATACCTCATCCTTTGAAGGGTTGGATGTCGTATGACAACTGACATTGTTGGTTGACACGATCTCGGGCCCCGCCGGGCCACCCGATGTTGTATGGTTGTGGGTGTGGTGCTGTCAACAATCCAACTATTTGACGCACTTCCCAGACGCAGGTTTTTATGGCTTCCACTATCAACAATAAATGCAAATGGGTCCCCTTCACCCACACATCCGTGGAATGAAAAAAGGCACTCCCCCTCTTCGTGATCTATTGGTTCTTTTGGTTCAATTCCTACGGTCATGACAATAGCAATGGTTTCTACATCAATTATTTGCCTCCCCCTTTCTAGTTCTGAATAAAACTCAGAACCCACATATTATTAAGAGACTTTCACCTCAACCACCAACGATTGTTTTGAGCGACATTCACTGTTGTGTCAAGGGATTTTGTGGAAATCACACTACTTTCCAATTTCCTTCTTTGTCTCTCCCGCGGACCTTCTTTTCCCCGCAGGTTCTAATCGGTTTTCGAGACCGCTTGTTAGGGCCTTCTTTTCATACTTTGGTTGTTGGCGATTTGCGTAATCTCAATTCTCGCTCTCGCTCGGGTGCTTAAATTTATGCTCATTTTAACAACATATCGATAAGCAAAGCCGAGTGATGAGATGTCCAAAAAATCCATTTACCAGTATGTATCCGTAGAGCCCCTTGGTATTTCATAACCAAATTTTGCTCGAGTCTTTGATACCCAGCTTGGTGTGCAGGTTTTGGAAGGTATTGGTGAACTCCTTAATTTCTTGGCCCCTCTCTTGACGCGCTTTGGTCCATCTCATGTAATGGGCCTCGCTTTAGTTGCCAATTTCGTGGTAATAACGTTCCTTTGTCGACTTTTAGATATTTCCCACCAATGTTTGACATGAGGGAGATTTAAGGAGTGCTAAGGTGATCTTTTCTTTGTCTAAAAATTGTGAACAGAGAAATAACCTTCTACCGTGAGTTAACCATTTTCTAGGGCTTCTCGTGATCTATCTATCCTTCAAATAATGAATATCAAAATTAACTTGTACCTGAAAGGTGAGGTGCCTCCAAAGTGGCCATACTTGATGAAGATGTATGGATGCTATCGAAAGGAATTTAAGGATGTAAGAAAAATTCTCCATCATTTCGTCCTCTATCATGTGAGGGCTTCATCAAGCAACATCTTGATAGGATCAGTTCATCTCACATTTTCTTTTATCCTACCATTGAGGGTTTCTTGGTGTGTGAGAGAAATTGTCTTCAAGAGAGACAAGATCGACCCAACTTGCTATACTGACCTCGTCGGGGACATGCACCGAAAAATGATCAAGAGCACCACTCGATACCAATCGACCGATTATTTTTGGCATGAAATGAGAGCTGAGATATAATAAAGAAATGTATCGTAGATATCGCTGGATATCCAATAATATAACGTAAAATATATAAGAGATGCAACCATAAACACGATATACAGTAATACACTCCATTTCTATTAATGAAAGAAATGTACAGAGACCGTAAAAATACAGAGTGAAAGACTCGCCAGAATGGTGGCGACTCATCTCCTCCGAGAAGAGATGTGACTGCTACCAGATTCAAAAGAAAGATGATTACAATGAGGATATGAAGGCATTTTACAATAAACGAATTCAAAAACCCCAGACATCCATAAACCTAACCCTAGGGAGATGAAGGCCAAAATTCATGTGGGCCCCGTTTGGATAAGCTAGTACATCAACTTCTGGGGCCATAACTTTTGCATAACGATCTTCGCTTTGTAATGCATGATAGCTCCGTTGAAAGGCATCGCCGAGGGAGATTCATTTTGGGGTTCAATCATGCCTTTGGTCATCATTGAGAACCCGGATATTGAAAAACCTTCATTTAGTTCCTCAAAATGGCCCCTGAAGTTGTCCCGCTAAAATAGTAAATTGTCGTAAAATTGTTTCTTTGAGCCACCCAAAGCAGGGTGGTCACTATCGTTGAAAATGTTTAATAGGCAGCGATGCTTGTCATTGATGGCAAGTACAACAGTTCAAACACGCATGAGTACGTGAAGAATGTAACAAACGGCACCGTGGCATTTTAGGAAGACGCCACAGAAAGCAAGCCCGGACAAGTTCTAAGAGATAAGTGCGCAGGATTGTTATGTGTTATTATCGTGCAAAGTAAGCTTGTCATTGATGCGATCGCATATGCAGCCGGCAAAACAAGGACAAAGTAACGCCCCGAGGAGAAGCCAGCGATCATTGATCTCATCCTGAATTCCGATGGTCGCCGATCCGGAATGAAATATCGTGCGAGTGCACGATCTAGAGGATATATATCGCGTTAGACTGTTGTGGTCCCAATTCACCGCTGATCGAGAAAACCCGCATCGCATCTTTGTGCGCAAGGAGATAGGTCTACAACCTGGAAGCGTGAGTAACCGGCCCATCTCAGTGGGGTTATGTGGACCGTTGATCCGACTCTCAGTTGGGATTTTGAGGATCGAGAGTTGGAGATATCAAAGAATATTGACATCAAGAATCCCAAATCGCGATGTGTGAAATCCCCGGACCGACCGGAATCCATCGATCAAGATGTGATCAGACCGTTGGACCCGACTGGCCGGGTTTCGAGGATCGAGGTTGGAGATTTCGCCGCGCTATCATTGACATCAAGAACTCCGCATGAGTGAACCCGATCAATCAACCGTTGTATCAAGATGTGATCTAGACCACGACCCTCGACTCACGCCGCCAGACCACATCAGCTAGAACATGGCATAACCAGGTAATGATAAGTGTCAGGTTGATTCAACATTTCAGGCATGTAAGTCACGAATCGAGCGACACGGTAGTATTCAACACATGTCAATCCACGCGTGACATCAGCAGATGGACAACACCACTCTCGAGTTTCAAGGATTGGCGTATTGGAAATGTCAAAGAAACAATGTTACAGAAATCCCGGACACATAGGCAAAATCGCTAATTTAAATCATAGTCGCTGAATCGCTTTGATCCGACCATTGATTCCACCAATGGAGAGGCATCGAGATCGAAGAGTTGGACATGTCAAAGATTATTGACATCGTAATCCTCGAGATCGATATGTGAACACGATAATATAAACCGCCGATCGCTTTGATCCGACCATTGATTCCACCAATGGAGAGGCATTGGGATCGAGTTGGACATGTCAAAGATTATTGACATCGAACTGAGCATCGCTGAGCATGTGAAATTGCTATGTAATATGAATCGTCAGATCAAGTACATCGGTACAATTTCAATGCACTAATACGTTGAAACTGCCTGAAACCATTGATGGTGTTTGCTAGAGAATTCAAAGAAACCCCCGTGTGTTCGCTAGAGGAGATGAAGAGTCCCAAGCTTCATTCAAGGAAGGAAGACTCATTCTTAGAAGGGATTGACAGATGGATGAGTGTGGAAGCTAGTAACTAAAACAAGGTGAGCCTGGACACGTGAGAAGATGAAGAATCTCAACCACCGAGAGGTCGAGGAATCCCAAGATAACACCCAATGATAATCTAACGACGCTTGAACCGCTAGAGAAGTCAAAGAGTCGCATGATGATCAATGCCAGAAAATTTGAGATGTGGAGGAGATTACGGTATGAGTACGCAGAGGAAATGTGCACATTGCATGCATAAGATGCAACGGAAGCTATATATACATGATACGAAGAGAAGGGTCGTTGTTGTTGTTGGAGTTTGTTGGGGTTGTTGTTGGTGAAGGTGATTCATGTGAAGAAGGAGGAGAGTGCAGCAACCTCCAACAGCAATGTAAGAGGAACTATGCAAGAATGGACATGGCTTATCGAGCATAAAAGCAGAACAAATAGCTCCAATTGATGTGTGCGTAAAGGAAATGAGGCGTATTGCAGCAACAAATGCGCTATAATGCTGATAAGACTGTAAGCCATTGTTGAACATCACATAACTGTAATAAGTTCCAGAGCAAATATTTATATTTCGTGGTGGTTTGGAGGAGTCGGGGAGGACCGGTGTCCCTCAAAGGTCTGGCGGAAGCTTGAAACACTCAGAAGTTGGTGCTTCCTTCTAGTTGGTGCTAGAGAAACCAAAGGAGTTGGTGCTTCCTTCAGTTGGTGCTAGAGAAACTTGTGAGTTGGTGCTCCTTCAGTGGGTGCTAGAGAAAACGAGAGTTGGTGCTCTCAAAGAAGTTAAAATTTGCAAACCGGTTGTAGCCTCATTATGAGTTGGTGCTCATATGTATGATAATCGTAAAGAATGTAACTATTACTTATCATATAAAGAAAAAGAGGTTTTTACCCTGCATGGGTTTCCTCGGGAAATATTTGTCTCTGTGTTTCTCATATATGTGAATAATGTTGAAATTGCCATTGTTTATTTCCCTCCATTATTGTGATCATCATTCAGTGTCTCTACAAAGAGTTTAAAGGAACCGTAATTGTTTAAGCACGGTAACAACCGATTCACCCCCCCTCTCAGTTGTCCAACGCCGATATCCACCTGGATCAAAAAGATTCGAAAAGTTCATTTGGCAGCTTTTCACCATACCAGTGATGTTTTCTTCTATCAAGGAAATTTATTTACTATGCATGGTATTGAGTGCTTATCATCACTTCCCCAGGTTACTATACACTGTAGTCTTTACAGTCCAAATATGACATTATGCATATCCTTGTCATTTCTTTATTTGTTTGACAAATGTCAGAGGATTGTTCTGTGTCATACAGGAAAAACATAGTGCATATTTTTTTACCCAGATCAAAGACAAAAAGGAAAACAATGTAAAACATCAAAGGTTGAAGATGATCTACTCAGAAGAAATTTTCTTCAGCCAAAGATACATCAAAAAAGAGTATGAAAAAAAAAAAATTGCTAAATCCTAGGATACATTCATGAAGATAAAACATGATGTCAACCCTGCATTCAATCTTGCAAGTCCCAAGAATATTTTCTTACATATGAAAAAGAAATGTTATATTTTTCCAGGTTTACCTTCTCTTTTTGTCACAACAAGTAGTGGGGATCTCGTGTGTGTTAGTTGTAAACAGTTCGCTGACTTGCTGACTGTGGCAGATTTAGTTGTTCAAGGGCATTTTGTTTTTTACGGACCCTGATAAAACTTGCCTCACACCTTGAAACTAAAACAGTTCATTAGATAAAACTCAAGAATATAATTCGCATCACAAGGGCATCTTGTAACTCTGTTATCTCCACATCCCCTAAGTTTACTTAGTTCTCTATCAACCATGTATTTGTTTTATTAATTGTTATAAGAATGGTACTTTTAGGTTTATGCACAGGATTGGTGCATAATGGACTATGGCTACCAGCAGATTAGCACCCCATTGTGTTGTAAACGAAGGCTCAATTTCATGTGAGAGTCTTGTATCCTTGCCTCTGCGTTGGCTACATTTCGGAGTTAGTTGCTATAAAAAAAGGTCTCCAAAGCAGATTGAAGTTATGTGCAACTGATCAGTCACAGTCATTGTTTCCACCCAACCGTCTTGATGTGGTGTACCACCATTCAGGCTGGTTCACTTATTGGGAACAAACTTCATATTATTTCCACAACTTTCATGATTCTTTACTATTGCTTCTGCAAATGATCTATAATCTAAGTTAGTAATATTCTCTCTGTATGTTATTATTGTTATAAATTGGAGATTCTTGGCATTAAAGTGATTCTTGGCATATGAGAACAATTAAACATACAAGAGAGCATTGACGTTGCAACCCATAACTCATAATTTTCAAGCCCAATGGGACGTCAAGAGAGATACAAATTTATCTTTTTATGGAAACTTTAGCATCTAATAAGATAATCGAAATGAAATATAACAGAGTTCAAAGACAACAGATGCATTGGGAATACCTGACTGTATAATTTGCAAATTCCATGACAATTCACCAGGACCACTATGAAATAAAGGTATATGCATTGCTCACTCAATTTTTATGATTGCAGCATGTTTTCGCACGTCATATCTGGTCAATAAGATCCTGCATAAGCCATCCATGTTTTCCTCATTGGGGGCATCATTGTTTCCCTCGAATCGAATTTGTAGCAGAGAGGATGACGCCCAGCTTTTAAATTAAAAGTAGCAATACGACCAGCAAAGAAATGTAATAAGTAAAACCCCTGACCAATACTTCCCTGGCATCATCCTTAATCACGCAACAGACTTGACCGAGAGCTTCATAACCATGCTTTTGACAAATTACTTTTTTAGGTCAACGTGCTACTCTAAAATCTGGTGGTGTTTTTCGTAGTAGTCCAAGGGGTTGGTTTAGTTTCGTACATGCTGCATTTTCTTTCGTTTTCTTTTCTGGACACTTAACCAAGTACGGGACAACTATGAACCCGAGCAGAGGACATGAAAAGGGAAAATACAGCTATTCTAGAACATTGACTACTCTAGGAAATGGACGTTCCCCCCCTCCCTGCTGGAAGCTTATAAGCGGGGTCCAATTGGAAACCCTAACTAACTAACGTGGTTTTCACAGCCCGAAAATGCTCGACAAAGATCACTCTTGATGTGTACCCCCAGGACCTAGGTTGACCGCCATAAATCCTCTATGAAAGACCGATAGTCCAGCGTTGACGAAGGCCATTTTCGGAGGCCGACTAGGTTGGGTTGACACGTTCTTGGCAGACAGGCACATGGTTGACCGGGACCTTACCTTGGTTTAGGTATAGGTTAGAGGTCTATGCTTCCTTAGAGGTAAGTTGGGTTGGCTGCCTTATCTCTCCCAATTCCTAGGGTGGGTACTAAATACAATATTGGCAGTCACAGAGGATTTTATTGCATAGCAGGACTGCAAGAAGACCCACTATCTTCTTGGATGCATGGCTTTCCTTTGGTTTCATCATGGTTACACTTAGCTAGCTATCGACCAATGGGTTGCTTGTGAATATGCAAGGAGCAAATACATCGAAGAAACCATGATTGCTAAAGCGCTTATCTAAGCTACCTCCATCTAGTATGGTGTGACCTACCAATCCGCTATCTTGGGATGCACCTGCATCTCCTGAAGTAGTTCCATCCCTACCCATAATCAAACAGTGTCGTCGGCTACTAGGTGTTGTTGGTGATATTTTGTATGAGAACTTGGCAGATTTTGCATCCCAGCATGGCCTTTCCTCTGTCAAGGAAATGTTACATGCACATGATCTTGAAGATAATCGCGAGCAATTCCTTCACCCAGAAGATTCAGAGATATGTGGTGGTATTCTGACACGAGTAATACATGCACAGTCGTGACTAGTTAATTAATTACAAATTACATGAAAAGTCACTTTAATTACACACAAATTAACCTCGATTACTTCAAATACATGTCAATCAGACCCAAATTTGTTAGCTTCCACATGTCTAACATGCTACTCTCCAAGTAACGATTGTGTGGCGACATAGGCTACGTGTACCAGGCGACTCAGAACTAGAAAAAGATGGATTTCCTCCTAGAATTGGGTCACCTACTTCTCGTTATGGCCTTGGATCTTCCTTATCTAATCACATCCCCTTCATTCCCCAACCCCCCATCCCAAGGGCCTAAGTTGCCATGGGAACGGTCGCATAACCAACCACAATATCTGAATAACCAGAAGGTGGTAGGTTGAGGCTAAAGCTAGTGAGTAGGTCGCTCCCTATGGGTTTGGTTTTGTGCCTTCAATTTTCCCACCCACCTATGGACTAGTCCTGATCGAAGATTCATCTATGAGAAGATTCCAGATTTATATTTCATTGGCATCTTTCCATCTACAATGCAAGAGCAAACCGGGTAGGCTGGTTGATATGGCTTTTGTTGGAATAGTTGTTGGCATGGAGTACTAATGTTCGGACCAGCTCCAGCTTGCCTGGTTCTTAGCGATCAAAGCCACAAATGGAAAGTTGTTCAAATCACAGGGTTTAAGCGATCGAGACCTCATCAACTGTAGTGTCCCCGAGGTCGAACCCATTGTAAAACATGTTTTAAAAGAAATTGTAATTATGTTTTATAGGCTGGTGAGCCATGTTTTGTATAAGCTGGTAGGATTATGTGTTTGTTAGGCCATGGAGCCTAAGTGTTGAAGGCCAGGATCCTGTTGATGTACATGTATGTATGTAGAATGATTAATAAAAATATAAACACCGCCAGGTGCAGACCGACCACGATGAATGAGTGAAGGGGGACTGAGCGTCCACAGAATGGGCAAGGAATTAGGGGCTGGAGGAGGAAAAAGGGGCTAAGTGTTGAGCCTAGAGGGATTAAGCCTTGGGAATAATATTTTAATATTATTCCAAAAGAAAAGTGCATTATATGTTTTAACCTAATTCCTTTTGGAAGGACATGTGATTTCCAAATGGTGGGAGGCACGCACGTTTCCGGAACGCATGCAATCGCATGGGCGACAGTGTCAACCCTGACCATGCAATAAAATCCGCGATGAGCCATGTTGGGGGTTCTCTTCTCCATTTCGACTCACGGACTGCCAGGAGGAACGGATCTGACCCCTGCAGAAACACCCTCGTACATCTTCTGAACCGTCTGAACCTGCATTGACCCTTGCGTGGATTGTCTATCATGCATTCCCGAAACCAGAGCATGAGTCTATCCTGGGTAGGGCGAATGGGAAATGACCATTCTGTCGGGGGGTAGGGAGAGTCTGGGTAATTTCCCTGTGAGAAAAATTGCTTCTCAGGAGATTCCGAAAATGAACACCGTGAGACCTAGCTGCCATTGTTGAGCTTGTTCTGAGAGGTCTGAGTCTGTAATTCCGGTTGACTGTGGTGGTCATGCAAAGATGGATTGCGCGTGAATGGTTGTCCAGTGCAGGTGGGGATTGAGCCTGTGTGTGTGACCTCTCTCTAAGTGAGGGAGGTGGATGTTGTTGCAAGAGGTTTCTTCCAGAGAGTGTCCAGCACCAGCTTCAGGCTCTGAGACTTCCTGATCCGGCCTGTTGCCAAGGCCCAGAGAGGGAGGTTAGCACCGATGGACTGTGCTTGTGAAGGTGTATACTCCGGGACGGAACAGGCATGTGGGGAATGAGAGTCTAGGAGTAGTGGGCGTAAGATGGCATCCTGGGAAGAATCCTTCCAGATTCTAAGTGTGGTTTTTCCTGTATCCTCAGCCTAGTTAGGATTCCTTGCCTTGGGGTGGAGCTCGGTCCCAGCTCAGGGGTGACCCACTGTTGAGCTGATGAACAGTGTGGTCTAAGGCTGGGAGGTTCGTGGAAGGCCTGCACTTGGTTGGTGGATGTCACTATTGTTACAAGATAAGTGTTTATCTATGTTCTTGTCACATTTGGCATGACTGTGTTGTATATATTATCATGTTTTCCGCTGTGTATATGAATTAGTATGAAGTGTAATTGATTGTTAATTATGGCAATAATTCAGATGAATACTCTGTGTTGAGTGTGTTTAATTGTTAGATGCATGTGGTGTATATATATACATACTGGATTGTATGTGCTATGTAATCAAACGTAAGTGTATACCGATTGTTATATTGTGCGTTATGTGCTCTGGGTAAGCGAAAAGGTACATTACAAATTGGTATCATAGCTAAGGTTTCGACACTGAGCCTAGATGGGCCAGTGGAGCGGTCTTTGGACTGAGAATGCGAGGGGAAATTGAGTCGGAAGGACCAATTTCGAACCCTGGCTTGCTTCGAAGCATCACGGAGACACTTGACGAGTTTTATTAAAACTCAGGAAGTTTAGCGGTGCAGTGAAACTGCAGCCGCTGTGGTCTACGGCCATGGGAGACAGGTCTCTACACCAATGGTGTTAGAACCTTAGGATCTGTTTGGGAGGGAATGCGAGCCCTCATGACCGTCGGATCTGGAAAAATGTGCGTAAGGATTAAAATTCCTTTGGAAATGGCACAGGAGTGTGGAAATCGCGTTACGCGAAATCCCGATTTGGTTAGGAACGATCCGAGCCATCCATCTGAGAAGGATAGGTGGCAGAGATTGAGAGATCTCGCGAACTCGGGAGTTCGCAGGGTGAGAGCCCAAATATTGGGTACTCCAAGTCACGAGGACACGAGAAGCGAGAAGGAAAATAGCCATTGGATCTGGATTGTGGGAGGACCGTTGGATCCGCACGTGGGATCGTATATCGGAGCCTCACGAGAAAAGGCTCGAGAATTTGGCCATGGGGGTCACGAGTTGCGAGAAGCGATACCCCGATAGTTGGAGGAAAGTGTGGGCCATAACGAGGCCGGTGAGTGGAATACAGGTGGCACGAAGCCTCGAGATCTCGCCGCGGGAAGTCCCGAATTATTGGCGTTCAGATTCGCGAGTCGCGAAGTGCTGAGAGACGAGGTTCGTGTGGTCGCGTGGCAGAGCATAAGGTGGGACCCGCGTGATCGACAGGTGGACATGCGTTGCCTGGAGATAGGAGTCGAAACTCCGTTGAATTCTCGCATCTCGGGGGTTCGCGGACTAAGAGGGTGAAAGCTCGACGGTTCAACCGGCGAGGTTGCGAGGTTGCGAGGTTTCGAGTAGCGAAAGTCCATCGAGGGAGGAATCAGCTCAGCGTTGACCTATCGCGTCTCGGAAGATCGCAACGGGAGGAACAAGAGTTCGACTCACACACTCACGAAGGTGCGAGTTGCGAGAGGCGCTGAC
>SNQJ01S0009067.1:108700-150562 GCA_010110895.2 Picea sitchensis
TTTCACTACTGTTACAAGATAAGTGTTTATCTATGTTCTTGTCACATTTGGCATGACTGTGTTGTATATATTATCATGTTTTCCACTGTGTATATGAATTAGTATGAAGTGCAATTGATTGTTAATTATGGCAATAATTTAGATGAATACTCTGTGTTGAGTGTGTTTAATTGTTAAATGCATGTGGTGTATATATATACATACTGGACTGTATGTCTTATGTAATCAAACGTAAGTGTATACCGATTGTTATATTGTGCGTTATGTGCTCTGGGTAAGCGAAAAGGTACACTACAGCCACCATAAGGCTCCTTAACCTCAGACAACAAACCAGGCATTAAGCGTCCTCTCTATCCATCATGGAAACAAATATAAACCAAATAACCACGTAACATGAGAAAGAGCCTTCAATTTTCAACAATTCTAAACGGGCAAGGACATAAACCCTGCACCCCCAAGCTGTCCCAGTCAATATTCAAAACTGGTTGTTTAGTTGGGAGTCTAGGGACTAGTTGGGTCAGGATATTTGTTTGAGTTTTATATATATATATATATATATATATATGTTTTACAAATTGACATTTTGATACTTACAATGACTAGTGTTCTATGGGCAAGTGCAGCCACTCCTAAGCGAAGAAGCATCAGAGGCAGTGAAGAAACTGCTCCCTGAGTATGCAGAGGCTGATCTTGCTTCTCTTTGTTCATGGGCTGATCATATGCGATTCAGCTATCGCTGGTCAAGTCCATTACACTTCATTGACACACTAGACAAGAAGTGTTCTTATGTTTATTCTAGTAAGTTCTTCTCTCCAAGATAAACTTCATTCCCATAATTGATTATTTTAATTTGGGTTTTTGTCTCTGTTTTTAGTCAAATACTCTCACATTACCTATCAATTTTATACTTTTATTTCTCTGTGTGTTTACCATATTTTGTGTGTTTACCATCATAAGATGGGTATAACATGAATTTCGCAAGAGAATTATCTCATCTTCATGATAAATTGAAGGATGTGGAACATATAAAAAATATTGGGTAACAACTTTATTAGGGATTTCAGAATTGTTCTGTTTGTTTGCAAACAGGGGACTGCCATAATGCCCAAGGAGAAACGGGCATGTGCCTTGAAGGTGCCATAAAAAATTACACTTCTCAGCTTGAAACTTATGGCAGCAGAGCCACCGGAGAAAAATGTATGTTTCTCCTGTATTGCCATCCTCTTACAATGAGTTCTCTATCTGTGACGTGTTTTGTATCTCAGAGTGCTTTCACGGTGAATTATATTTAAATGCGGTCTAATTCAAATACCAATGGAGGTTAATGCCCATTTGTATAACTTGCAGATAATTTAACAGAAGCTTTACTATTTCTCTCTCATTTTATGGGAGATGTCCATCAGGTCATATCCTACCTATTTATACATTTTCACATGGACAATTTATTGGGAACTTATCCATTGATACTGATTAGTGAAAAATAAATTTGCAGCCTTTACATGTCGGATTCACTACAGATGAAGGTGGAAATACAATCATGTTACACTGGTACGGGCAGAAGAGCAATTTGCATCATGTAAGTAAATACAATATCCTCTGCCCGGGAATTGGATTAAGTATATGATGTTCTTTTTTTCATCCTTTTCTTAAAGGCACATTGGATATTTCAATTTTGTCAAATACAATATCCTCTGCCCGGGAATTGGATTAAGTATGATGTTCTTATTTTAATCTTTTTCTTAAAGGCACATTGGATATTTCAATTTTGTCCTTTTTAGGAGGGGAATTAAGCAAACAAGGTAAGAGGAGTGGGAAGAAAAATTATAGACTTTAGAAAGAAAATGATTCAATAAAATTGCCTTGCCTTTGTCCTATTTGTGTGTCTCCCATCTATGTAAAACAAAACTTTTCTCACTCATGTTTTTGTCATATACTCAGCTTAGACTTTCTACCATTTAGCTATTCTTCTCTGACAGCTTTAAACATTGGTTGGGCTCTTGACTGCATCTTATCAGACTTAAAATGAGTTGACATTGGGTGATGTATCCGTTTTAGCCCATATGAGAACTAGACAGAGTTTGCAACCCCTAAAAGTGTGAAATGTCTTGTATGCATACCATTTTCCTGTGAATTGAACGGAAACAAGTAGCTGTACCCTTGTACATTCACCATGTTTCCAAGATCTACACCTGTTACCCATGTTTCTTCAAATAATTTTTCTGCCGTTTGGTTAAAGATTGCTGCCCATGTAATTAAGTATGGCCCTGTCAAGTGTCTGGGAAATCAGTTACTAAATTAAAAGTTGTCCTACTCTCAACAAGGAAGGAAGATATATTGTCAACAGAAAAAACAATAAAGAACAATGGCGGAAGGAATAATAAGCGTCAAACAGGGGCGGAATTCATGTAGTTCAAGTGTCATTTATAAGCTCCTAGGCAGTGGCTGCTAAAGCTAGCCGCCTCTTCCCAAAATCCATTGAGAAATCCTAAATAATGGGCTATTCATGTTTTAAGGTCATGTTCATTTTATGCTTCTCAACTCCCTATCATGTTTTTACAGTGATATAATTTCCGTCCAAAAGTGTAAATTATTGTCCCAAACACTTTGTCATAATAGTCAACAATGAAACTCTCATGAGAGAATATACGTTGACCTAGGTGTAATCTAGCATGCTCTATGTATTGCAGTGTTGTTGGCAACTGCCAACTTTTAGAATCTCATATTTTGCAGCGTAGGAGTTACAAGGGACCACATACAATACTAGAAGCCTCCAAACCTTGACATGTACAAGGAGACATGAAACATAGGTTCCCATGAAGTGAGTCATGATTTCAATCTCATGTGTTTCTTGTTGGGTACTCAAGGTTCTCAGTTTCTCTAGAACACTTTCATTTTCTTTCTTCCAATAATTTTTACAATGCTTTGGTTATAGTAAGCTAATGAACCCGTTTCCAGATTCACTTTATTCTTGTTGGCATTTTCCTTATATTTTACCCGGGAGTCTACCATGTTTTCTTTCTAATTTATCCTATTTACCAGATTATACATATACTCTGACAAGATCTACTTTTGAGGGGCAGTCTGTCAATGTTTTCTTTATTTCTGTCGTTCAGAAAAAATAACTTTTGCTAACTCAAAACTTATACCTCTGATGTTGTCTTAACAAACTGATTCTGTTATTGAGAACATTACTTAGTAATATATAAAATTTATGCCTCTGATGTTGTCTTAACAAACTGATTCTGTTATTGAGAACATTACTTAGTAATATGTAAATTTTAAGATAAGTGTAAAAAAAGTATGATTGGGACTCAGAATTGTTTGACACCCAACATAGTATAAAACTAACTTAATTTTATCAATTTCTGTAGAACACCTCCATTTGCTTTCGTCCAGTAATTTTTACCATGCTTTGGTTGTTGGAATATATAATTCCTACTTATCTAATGTTCTTGCTAATGTATTGAGAGGTAGAGTTCATCTCTACGTGAGTTGTGTGATCCTATTATTAAGAGGTTGTTAGAGAGTTGGATTGGTGAGATCCTAGTTTGGTGTGTGGTTGAGATATTCTCTCAACCTCTCCAGTTATCTTTAGAATAAGTTAGATCTGATAACAACCTGTACACTATATATCATAGAGTCCATTGTATTGATTTGGAAAACAATAGAATATCTGTTTATATCGCTCTACTCTCTCATTTTAACATGGTATCAGAGCGTCAGGGCTGGACGTGAGGGGGCGTGACTCCCTCACAAGAGTGCCCAGAAATATGTGAAGAGTAGAGCATACGATGATGAGGAAGCTGCAGCGCACACGTACGTTTGTGGTCAACAGAAGTTCAGGCTAGAGATTTTGATCTTCAAGCATTCACTACAGGTGAACACGACAAGGCAGTGGAGGCCCAGCTTAATGCAGCAAAGATTTTCTATGTTTTGTATCCAGTGGATGAATCTACAGAAGGAAAGGTTCTTCGTTTGAAGCAACAGTATACATTGTGCTCAACTTCTCTTCAAGATATAATCTCCCGTTTCAAAGGACGTTCTGGACATAGTTTGAATTGGGACGAGTTTTCAGAAAAGGTTTCCGTGAAGCAGTATAGATCACCCGGAGAGTGATCGCCCCCTAATTTCACAGAAGATCGCCAAGTCGATGCCAAAGTCTCAAATACCGGAGATTTCACGGCACTTTTCAGAGAACAGTTCTGCGAAATGCTGGAGGCTATATGCTCCAGCACGAGCAGTGCGTTTGAGTTGAGTATGTTGCTAAATGCCGAGAAAGCTGTAGCTATGGCTCAGGGAGGCATCACATTTTTTCTATAGTTTTGGACTGTGGGAGTACTCGTACCCGAGTTTATGTGTATGAGTGGGTGCGGAATGATGGCAAGGGTCAAGGAAGTCTTCCAATGGTGCTGCACAAATTTCCTGAAGCAACTGATGGCAAATCAAGGCAACAGAATGAGCGAGCTTCTTTGGCGTCGACAGCAGGGCTCGAACCTGCGCGGGTTTGCTGCTACTGGTGAATCCGCGGGTTATTTCTGATTCACCAGTGATTGGCCAGGGCAAATGGAGGAGCCGGTCCGGCAGGTCGTTCTTGGCACTTCAAGGGGTGGTCACAAGACATCAAAAATAGTTGACAGCATTCAAGACCGTGGCATTAATCAGGTTTATATAATTGGTGGGGATGGAACCCAAAGAGGAGCAGTTGTTATTGATGAGGAAGTCCCGAAGGTGGTTTGAAAGTTGCAGTTGCAAAGAATGTTATATTGACGGGAGTAAAACCAGTCACCTTGCATGACCAGTCAAATGTTGAAGCCCGAGGAGAGGGCGAGGTTGAAGGGCGTGTGACAAATCCTTGTCCATGACATTNTTAGAGAGTTGGATTGGTGAGATCCTAGTTTGGTGTGTGGTTGAGATATTCTCTCAACCTCTCCAGTTATCTTTAGAATAAGTTAGATCTGATAACAACCTGTACACTCTATATAATAGAGTCCATTGTATTGATAACAGATGTAATTGAATATCTGTTTATATCACTCTACTCTCCCATTTGATCAGGTATTATATTTGTTAATGTAATTCTCACACTCTTCTAGGGTCAGGTCATCGTATTGTATTTGTTAATGTAACTCACAATTGTAAGTGGGTAGTGTATGGCCCTTTAGCGTATGACAATTGAGGGGTAAAATTCCAAATGATGCATATAATTTATTTCATCATTTGTATAGTGGATAAAGCCTATATGAAAAATATTTTATCACTATTAATTAGATAGATCTTTCAAATTGTGATACTAAGAAAATATAATATAATGGAATTTAGATTTGGGATTTCAACTAAGATAATATCTACATTCTATGATCCTCTGTGATGTAAATTTAAAAACAGTTTTTGTATTCTCATAAATAAGTTATTTTCTATTTTGATTTCATTATACTATATAAATTTCAATGTTTGTCAAGTCAATAAATTTAAGCTAACTTCTTCATTACATTTCTCTAAGTATAAATGCAAACCCAACATATAACCCATCAAAGAAGAGAGATACAAATTGTCATGAATCTATTGGATGCACTAGACAGTGATGGAAAAAATGATCCAAGTTCTAAAGAAGAAGAGAGCCTTGGAATTACCCCAGGTATCATGGTCTATGAATGCGTTTCAGCATAATTAAGAAGAACTCCTTGGAAGCCACAGGTTCCAATCCAAAGGGAGTTAGGGTATGTACACGTCCATAGACAGAGGGATGCATGGTATGTACAATTCCATAAACTGAAGCAGTCAAATTACTGCATGGACAGGGTCCTTTGTCCCACCTTTCTTCCATCTTTATCTATGCATCAATATTATTCTAGTAATTGATATCATCATTCATTCAAATTCGTGGTCTGGTTTGGTTATACTACATTAAAGAGATGATTATAATCTCAACATTTAAACTCAAACAAATAAGTCAACATGCAAGAAAAATGGTTATGGGTTTTTATTTTTATTAATGCAATATTTTAACTCAAACAAATGAAGCGAGGTTCAGGTTTGATGGAGGTAGGCCACATAATTCAAATGCATACAATTGTTAATGAAGTTTATTTTTAGGAAACAAGTGAACTGAGGTTCTTGTTTCATGGAGTAGGCCACATAATTCAAATAGATACAGTTGTTTGGGTAGTGTAGTTGGTTATCACATTTGTCTCAGATATCATACATTGTCTTTTACATTGTCTTTTGAGCGAGGGAATAAAGTAGTCAGTTTCTTTCTCTTTGAGATTGAATTTATTTTTTCAACAAATATATGTTGGGCTCAGACATCATGTGTTCTGTTGTGTATTATTTCTTGACAAAGGTTTTTGTAGTTGGGCATAACTACTTTCATCACAAAATAAGTTGCATTGATTTTTGAAGAATATCAAAAATAAGTTGCATTGATTGTTGAAAAATAGCAATATTTGATGATATAGAGAGAAAAACAACATGGAGAAACATAATCAAATGTGTGAGCGTGGGGCATGGAAGCATGCTCATACTGCAAATGAGGATGCATGTTGATGCTCATCTAACACAACCTTCAACAAACAGTCTGCTACACATTGCAACAAACAACTCTCTTAACACACAACATCAATGGTGGCATTATTGCTTCGTAATCATCAAAACTTAACGTTTTTAGTTTACCAATGGTGTAATTAATAGTCAGAGTGAGATCTCTCCACACTTTTTCTTTAAAAAGTCAAATTCAATCCAATTCCAATAATCTTCTTAGTTAATTCTTTCATCCTACTTTTGTAGCTAAGCATTTAACACCCTCTCTTCTACTCAACTTTATATTTGTGGAAAGATTTGAATCGTTATGAGGAATATTAGAGAATGGATTTTAAAGGAGATGAATATATGTTTAATTTCAATAAAAGGATAGATAAATTTATGCTTAAATTGTAATTTTAAAGAGATGAGTATTGGATAAATGAAGTAATGTATTCCCAATCAGAAGCAGTTATGGTGGCACATGGATGTATGTTTTCAGTTATGACTCATGCGCATGTCTGAGAACAAAGATAATTTCTTCTACAATGGTTGGGGGAGACAAAGATAATTTATTCTGTAATGGTGGGGGGAAAATACTTTTTCCACAAGACTAACATTGTAAATGAATTAACGAAAAGGTGTTGAACACAACAAAACTGATCAGTCATTCTAGGATCAATATCAGATTTGTATGTACTACTTGAAGCTAAGGTGAGAATCTGGAATACCCAATTTCCCTGTCTAAATAAATTGGAAGATAGTAAACAGGGGTTTTATCTGCTCAATCGATTTGGTCAGAGATCTGTTATGAATAATATGATTTAAGAAATAGAGCTCTGAGGATGGTGAAGTTGCATGTGAGGAGTACAGGTATGTATGATTTGCATTTCTAAAATTTAATTGCAATTAGTTGTCTATGTCCTTATCATGACATATTTACAGTTTTTGTGTTTATGATTATGATGTCAAGAATGCATACTATGTACACATGCATATTCATACATATATATGCATCTATATAGATATGGTAACAAGATTGTAAGCCTCGGAAAATAATACTTATTGACATGACCATTTTGATTAACATATATACCATGTAAAACCAATTAAAAGGACAACTCATATTGACAATTCTTCCATTGTGTCTAGGCTAGGATTTTTAAATCCACCTCACTTCCTCCATATTTTTAATTTAAATTTTCCATAATTACCTTGATATCTTGCTTATCTTAGGTACAACTGCAAAACTTGACCGAAATTTGGATAAGGTTGCTTTAAAACATTTTTTTTAAATAAATACATGTACTCAATGTCCATAATAGCCTTAGACGTGTAGATGACCTTCATATTCCGAGCCTAGTGCTAATCACAACACTTAATCTGAAATTTGATAAACCACAGAGTGATAAGAATTTGTTCATGAATCCACAACATAGTTGTTCTGTTTAGAAAAATGAAAATACTAGGACCAAAAGAAGGGTAAGTTTTGGTAATTTAGAAAAAGGACGAAAGTATATTTTTTTCAATAGAAATGTATGTGCTTGTCAAAAGAAGGGAGAAAATTGGGAAATTCAAGAAATAGGGATGAAAGAGAATATACTATTTGTTAAAACCTTACTTCTCCACCCACCAACTCGCTAGCGAGAATAGCAGTACGAGGTTGTTGACTAGCCTAGCTAGTGGGGTAGGTTTGGGGATAATCACAGTAGGAGATAGGCTAGCTTGGATTTTTTCATGAGTGAAAATGGGAATCTCACTACTTTCATTTATGTGAGAATGAAAATTTAAAACTGTAGTGGGGGGAATAGAGGTAGAAGGGATGACAAAAGGATAAAGTGCAAGTTGAATAAGAAGTTTCTGATGCAGGGGTGGGTAGAATGGTTGTAAGGAAAAGGATTTATGTGGGTTGTATTTCACTAGTTGAAAAGGAAACTTCCATAAATCCATGTCTGGGGTTTCCATCAAGTGTGAGAATCCTATCATGGGAGAGAGCAAGGTTTTCATAAACAAGTAGTTGGAGAATTGAAGAAAATAATTGAGGGAATGGAGTAAATCCATGCAGGTATACTAACTATTGGTATTATTTTCGATTGAAAGTGATTGGGACAGGTTAACTTCAATCATCTTTTGAGGCCTGCCCATATAGTCAGGTTCACCATTTGATCTTGATTCTCACTAACTTTGAGAAACCTTCCAATAAATACTAATACCCAATTACTAACTAGTGAATTATTTCTAACACAGCTCAATTTCCCATCATCGAAACCTACCATTCAAATTTTATTTGAAACCTACATGTACCATAATTACTCATTGATAGGAGTGAATGACTGGATCTACTCTATTTATTTAAAAGTTCCTACACAACATTCCAAATAACAACACCTCTGTTGTTCCATACTTTCAGTATTAGCGTGAGAAAGATCATTTTATTTTTAAATGAGTATTCAGACCACTTAAACCAGTGATAAATATGGTTATACAAATCCCTTGTTGAGCACTCTCATTCTCTTGACGAAAAAACAAATTTTGCCTCGGTGTTTTAAGGTGTCAAACCCAATGTTAACGCTCATGTTAACCCAATGTTGCAATCTGGGCTTTCAAGGTAGCATTCTATTTCTTCAGAAATCTGTCTAACACTCTATATTCCTTAATCCTCTCCTTCCAAGAAATCACTTTATCTCTTTTCATTCTAACCATGTTTTCATCCTTAGGATCATCGAGGAAATCTATCCTTCTACTTTTCCTGCTGGTGGATGCCTCAGATGTATCAAGTGCAATAGGTTTCTTGCATTTATTGACTCTCTTCTTCTTTCCAAGATGATTCTCAGGATATTCTTCATAGGTGAACTCAGACCAAAACAAAAAATACCCCCATGTTTTCTTCCTTTTATTCAGTTCTTCAATGATGAGTAATTTAATCAAAGCACGATGAAAAAGTATGATCGCAGCCTTAGCAAGATTGGCTTTGACCTTGTTAGACATTTTTACTAGGATTTTCCAAATAAAATAGGGCATATTGAGTGGATGAGTACCTGTGAAATGTTCCATTAATCTAATGTGATACATGAAAGTTGAATTATACCATCTCTCATAGGTTATATACCTTTGAATAAAAACCAGTAGTTCATTCCACTCCTTCCTTATGTAATCCCTTGGAACACTCTTCCCTATTTTCCATCCTTGATGTCATGTAAGCCCTTGGAAAAAACTTGACAAACAAAACCCTTGATACTTGCAACATTGTCTAAAGGATGGAAAAACTATGTTTCTTTTTTCAAATATGTAAAATGAGTATATTACAGTTTAATGAACACATTTCGCTATTATTATATATGTGTTTTGTACTTTATCAAAAACAATTCCAAGACTTTACAAGTTTTTATAATTCAATGAAACATTTTCCAAGATTTTCCAAGATTTTCCAAGATTTTCCAAGATTTTATAATTCAGTGAAAGATTCACCAAGATTTTATAAGATTATATAATTGACTAAAAGATTCGCCAAAAAATTGTATACACGTATTATATAATTGATAAAATAGCCTTCATTTTTTCCTATGTATCATGGGGATTCACCCATTTATTATATATATAAATTTAGGGGTGGTTCTTAAAATCACCCATGTCTTCAACATTGTCTCACTTGTCAAGATGTCTTTTAGCTACTGAAAACTCTCTTCACACTTGGAAGTCCATTCAAATTTCACTCTCTTCTTTTTCAAATCAATGATTGGGTTTGCAATCTTTGAGAATCCTTTTACAAATCTTTGGAAATAAACAAAAAAAAACCATGAGTGATTTGACCTATGTCACACTTCTTGGAGCTGACCATCCTCTAATGGCCTCTATCTTCTCGGGATCAACTACTATCCCTTCTACTAAAACAATATTCCCCAAGTAGTGAATATTCTTTTGATAAAATATTCACTTGCTTATATTGGCATACAACTGATGCTCTCTTAAAACTTTTAGCACCATTATTAAATGTTGTTCATGTTCCTCTTCTATCTTTGAGTATGTTACACACCAAATTCCCACACTAGTAAGTGTCGCACTTGAATGTTGTAGTGTCATTACCATGTGAGAATATTTTCCATAATCCCTAGGTATGTAGAAGGAGAAATTAATTATGTGAAGGTCAGAATACTATGTGCACATGTATTATTCATTATTATTCATTAGAAGGAAATTAATTTGGTGTGAGAATCTACCTCACATTTAGTTTCCTAATCTCAAGGAAAAGTTGAAAATCTCATGGATGGTTGAGAGATTTTCTCAAACCAAAATCCTAATTTAATGGATATTGAGAGATATTTCCTCCTTAAAATCTTTGAGATATATTTTCTCCCTAAAAATCTTGGAGATCCCAATTTAGTGGATCTAGTGAGTGATCTTCTCCTTGGATTGTTGAGTTAGTTCTCAAATGGAAAATTATTTAAATTCCTTATGTGAGAACTTAGGGGAGGAAGTTCTAAGAGTATGAAACCTTTGTTCTTATGACATTCAAGAGAGAGTTGGAGAAACATTCTCATTATCGTCAGGCAGTGCACAAAAGGGGGTTGGAAAAGAGAAACTTGGAGTAAATATTGCATCACATCGACATGGTTGTATGTTCCATTGTTTCTAATTATGAATATAACTTGGTCTATTTCCCCATTCTTGTCTTATTCAATTTAATGCATGAATGTTTTTTATAGTTTAACTTAGATAGATTGGTTTTTATCTAATGTTAGATAGTATAAGAGAAGGGTTGTTTTACTTTTTGCAGGAAGATTGCAAGAGTTTTCTTCTACCAGGACTTGGATCAGTTATGACACTAGAGCAGCGAGGAAAATTTACAATAAAAAGGTTAGATCTCTCTCTTTCTCTCTTTCGCCTCAACCTTCATGCATGAAAATATAGAATAGTTAGGAAAGAAGGATGTTAGTGTCCACTTGTTCTCTTCTGTCCTAAACTAAAGAGAACCCAGTTCATGGGGAGTTCAACCTGTCTGCAAGGTGGAATTTTTCACAATAGAGTAGATGAGTATGGGATGCATGGTTGAAATTTCTCTAACATCGACAACTCTTGGAATTCCTTGTAATTATGGATAGATCCATGATCAATTAAAATTTCTATGGGATGGTTATCAATATTACCTTCCACTTCAATCATGAAGGATTGATATTTTTCTTTCTTGTTATCCAAGGCTGCATAAATCCTTGGCATGTTTCCTCCCATGTCTTCAACTATCTCAATCTCTTGAATGTTGTGGACAATCATCATTCTCTCTCCTTTGTGAGGGAAGTCCCTATATAAGTCATTTCCCTCACATATCCAACATTGTACATGCTATTTCCTTGGCCTTTTCCCAAATGAATCTGTAGTCTTGTGCTCATTTTGGGTTGACTAACCTTGTTAATTTTCCTAGGAGTTTTTCTCGAAAAAGGGTGGCTTAAAACATTTATGCCTTTGATCCTTTTTACCCTTCGTCTTGTCATTCCAATATTTTTGGAAAAGTTTCCTTCCTCTTCTTTGCTAATAAGGATGCTTTTCTCTCCTTATGGATTCCTCCAAGGTCCTATGGTTATCATATTGTATGTTGTCACTGTAGAAAGAAGGTAGCCCACTTAGAAACCTTTGGATTTTGACTTTCTCATCCTTTATGAAGTTAACATACTTCAGTAATTCAAAGAACTTCTTCTCATATTCATCCATTGTCATGCTTCCCATTTTGAGTTCAAAGAACTCTTTCATCTTCCTTTCATAGTAATGCTTAGAAAAATATTTCTCTTCGAAATATCCTTTGAATATCCTCCATTATATCCCCTTCTTATCAAGTTTCTTGGCTTTCTTAAGATGATCCCACGACATGGTTTCCTTTCCTTGCAAGTGGTAGGTTTCAGTTATAGCTTCAACCTTGAGGGGTAATCATGCAATTGGAAATATTTCTTCATTTCCAACAGCCAAGTCTTGACCTCTTCTCTTTTCTTGTGCTCAAAATTGAAAGTTGGTGGCTTAATTTTCCTTAGTTCACCTTGAAAGATGTCTTCCTATGGCCTTCTCCTTTGCTTCCTAATGTGAGACACACTTGGGATACTACCTGGCCCTGAACTTGCATGAGTTATTCTAGTGGATTTCCTAGGAGAATGATGGCGCCTTCTCATTCTTCTTGACTTCCTATGATTCCCATGATCATCATTTTTTTCTTTGAGATGTAGATGTTGTCACTTTTCTAGCGCTAGTTGATTGCTTGGTGCAAGAGTATTTGTTAAATTTCTTATGAAACATATTAAGGATCTAAATTATCTCTTCCTGAGCCTTCATAATCCTTTAATTATTGTCCCTATAGCTTTGCATTACATTATGAAGGCTTCTCATAGTTACAGGCTCTTGCCTGCCTCTCCTTCTATTAGACTTCGTCTCAACATTTCCCATGTTGACATAAAGACCTTGGACCTCCTCCTCATGGATGTAATATCCTTGGGCATCTTACATAACTCCAATCCTCATATAAGAACCAATTTGTTTTTTTCCTGTACCTCTAATTCTGTAAGAAATGTGCATGTAATAATTATCGTTAGAACATGCATACTATAAAACATTTCATTAATTAGAATAAAAGTTATTATTCATCTCAATTTATGAAGAACACAATGAAATAACTCAAAATTTGATTCCATTAAACACATTTCTCTTTGAAACAACTCTCCAATAGCTGTACTCATGCCTCATTTTGAGCTTCGAGTGAAAAGTTACAACATTTACAAGTTGCAATTTCCACTCACTTAATGCTGGAGAATTTACTTTATCACTTTCTGTAAAATTTTAGCACCCAATTCAAAATTATGGGTGGAAATATGTCTTATCCTCCTTAATACCTTTCCAACGACTACCTTTTTTCTAAAATATGAGCTCCGAGATGAAAGTTATGGTTCGTAGAAGTTTAGACTATTTTTCCCATTTTATCCATGTATGCTACATGTGTCTTTTTTCTCTTCCTAAACATTTTAACATACCTAGATTCCAAATATGGTTCCATAGTTGTATTATATGGTTCATAATATTTTCATATATTTCTCCTAAGCCCCAAACAAAAACATCATTTAGGGCCTCAAAATGGCCCCACAAGTTTAAGAACTTCAAAAATATGAAAACTTCAAAGAAAATTGATTGTTTTACTATTATAACAACCTTTAAATTTGATCTGTCAATCTCAAGGGTGAAATCTGATTCATTTATCTGTTAATCCTTTCCAAACCTCGTGGATCAATTTCCATCTTCAATTGATAACCTAAATCAATTTGTACCATTGATTTCCAACACTACATTGGCGATCGACGATTCTTTTTGGAAAACCAAACTTGCTCGTGAATCTCCCTGAACCCCAATCATCGACCATCCGAGAATTTCATTGGAAACTGCTTGTTTATAAAAATATCACCAAACCCTGACCATTGGCGATTGATCATCTCTTGGATGACATGGAAACCATGCTAATGTGGCATGACACATGGACACATGCATGGCACTTTGGCTGACATGGCATGACACATTGACATGGACATGACACTTTGGCTGACGTAGCATGACATGTCACCCTCCTATTTCCTTATTGAAAATCGACAAATTCTCTTGGAATAATTGAACATCACACTAATTATTCTGACCCCCGATCATTGACCATCTATGATCGACGATTTCCTTTCATATGCATGAAACTTTCGCCAAATTCTGTCGATCCCCAACCATCGGTCGTTGGAGATTGAAGATTTTCTTTGGCTGAACCAAACTCTTCGCCAAACTTGTTGATATGACCATCGACCATCGATGAATTATCTTGGTCAATTGAAACACTTTTCTTATTTCACCAACCCTTGATCATCGTCCATCGACAAATTATTTTGGCGAACTCCAACACTCAGAATTGTTTTACTAAATCCCCGATGAATTTGAGTCGGTGATCTACTGTTCAAAATGATCTTGACTGTTGTTCCGATCCAAACTCCCAACGATCGAAAATGAATTCAGACCTTCAATCCATATCATTTTCCCAACTTTCAAAAATGAATCTCAACCATTGAGCTACGCGACCTTGCTAACTCCGAAAAACCTTATAAGTTTTTAAATCTATTACAATGAATCTAGGATATTGTTTTCAAAATTAAACAAGATATCGGTCGTTGATTCACCAAACTTCGCTCCATTCTAAAATGACTATTAAAACATGAATTTCGACCTTCCAGGTCTAATTTAGCTCTGCAACTTTGAATATTGATGCGATTAAACCTCTCTTCAATGGCTATGAGGCAAATCTGACTTGACTTTGCTCACAAATTTGGGTATTTTTCTCTGATTTTTCACCATTTCCCCCCAAATTCTTGTAGACAAAAATCTATAACAAAACATTTTCCCAATTCACACTTGTCCTGGCCCATACAAGCTCGATGTTTTAACCAGAGGATCTGAGACCATAATGTGATGTTCCCCAACCCAGTCGAGGACCATTACGTGCAGAAAACACATAAACCATTTTTTTTTCTTTCTAAATAATTTCCTGTAGCTTACCATCTACGAATTACAACCAAATTTAACTTTTTTATACTACCATTAATTAAATGCGGCTACAACAGTCTAAAATAAACATGAAATGTAGCTAATAAACTCAAATACAATAACATATAAATCATTTTAAACATAGAGTGAATGCACAACATTTTAACTCATAAATATAACACATACACTAGATAAAACACTTATATTTTAATTTAGTTGTGCAACCAACTGCTTAGGATGGACGTTCCACCCAACCATAGAATTGTTGTTCCAAATGTCAAAATAAAATCACCCCCAAGATGGGTCTAGCAATCCACAAAAGAGGGTGGTCTCTCACTGTCCACTCATGACTCAGAAATCCCACAACCCACTAGTATTTTCCTACAACTATACAAATTTTCCACCAACTCTCTTCCTCTCGACCTTTCCAACTCAAGGAATGTACACCTTCACCAATATTATTCTCTTGGGTATCCCATTCATTTACCAGGGTATATCTAGAAAATGTAACCAAGAATATCTCTACTGGGAACTCAAGGGAACTCATTGCCAAGAAAACTACCAACAACAACAACAAGCACTTGTTGTTACAATGCAACTCACATAGGATTTTTCTCTTCAGTTTTGACAATCTGGATCTTCAGTATTCATCTCAAAAATGATCCAAAAATGATCCAGCATGCTGCAAAATTCTCCCTCTATGGTTTCTCCAGCTCCAATCTCTTCTTCCCTACTCTCTACTTGATGTTCATGCAAAACATTGATTGTGTAAAACTACTGTAACTTCCCATACACATTTCCTCTCCTTTGGCTTTCTTGCTCGACTCACACACTTCCCCAAGCTAATTGTACTCATCCCCCATGCTCCCAATAACTATGGGATGTGAATTCTCACACCCACTCTCTAACATGTATTCAATGATTGGCTTTGAGAACACTCAATCATAAATTAGAAAGTTCACATACCAACAGAAATTTTAGGAAGTGGGTTGGATTAATAGTTACACATGGTTAATTCCCCCTTGGACCCTTCTATTATACATTATCTTAGACCCTCCCCTCTCTTGTGGATTAATTATCCCCCATATATGTCCATGTACCTTTAGCAGTTGGCATCACATTTTATTATTAAAAATCAGAATTACAATTCCCATATGCATCGCTTGGCCATAGCCACACATTGTATCTACATTAAGCATTAATTAAATGGGGGATTATATTGGGGATGTTACATCTTGGAAAATTAGAAAAGGGTGATAGATTGAAATACCTCCCTAATCACATTTTCATTTAAATTGTGTTTTTTCATTTGCAAAATCATTCATAAACACTTAGGAAATTAATTAGATAGAGAAAGAACCATAAGTTGAAGTATTTGTCTTTATCAAATTTCTCAATGTTTTTGTAAATATTTACTTTCCACACTTTACTTTTGATCACTTCAATTCAACATTGTTTTTCTCCACTTGAAACACATACACAAAGGACCTAAAGAGTCTTCTTCAACACAAGTATGATCTTCATCCTACACCCATAAAGTGATATTTGTGAATTAGAAAGGGTTAGAACTCTAAAATACCTCCTTTGTCATACTAATTAATCAAATCCATTAGTTCATGGCATCAACATATCCCCCTCAAAAGTAACCAACATAATCACCTAACTAACTTAATTCCACCATTTGAGGTCATAAAATAATTTATAGTGTAGGTTATATTTGTGGGGATAGGTATCCAAATAACTCCCCATAGTCAATTATAATCTTAAACATAGTTGTTTTCCCAGGGATCTTGAAATCCATTTGTATCAAGTGTGAAAAGACCAATACAAGGATATTACTATGGGGTCATATGCTGAGGTCAAGTTATTTTTTTCAGCCTCTACTTTCGTGGAAAAATCCCCTACATTATTGGGATTATTGCAATGTACAAATGACCGTACAAGAACAAAATTCCATAAAGAGTACTAAACAAAGATATAATAACCAAATTCCAAATAAATAACTAACTATTGGGAGAAAGAGAAAATATTGACTCACCAGGAGTCCAATAGTTGATGTCATTCCTGATTGTCGGAGTCCCTTCATTATTTTCCAATGGTTCCTCTACAACCTGCAAGAATCACAAACAAACAAACCTATATAGAGAGGTAGTTATACTAATAACTACCCATTATTTCTATGAAAAATGAATGAAAAATCAGAGAAATTAGTATTCTATGAAGCATATATAAAATAAATGCAGATTTAGACAATATCAAAACAATACACTTCGAAGAAATGAGTTTCTGTATTATTGATGAACAACAACTAGGTAGTTACAAATTTTACCTATCTGATGCAATGCTACCATGTCAAAAGAGATCTCAGATTCCTCCACCCTGGATCCTGCTATAAGGATTGATTTTGACACTGAATTCACCACAAACCGAAAGAGAATATATGGGAGACTCTTGGTTAGATAGGTTGGTGACCAGAAGGAAGCTGGAAATAAGGATTTCCAGGTCAAAAAACCAACAACAACAGGGATATGTATGGGCTTACAGACTCAACATGGATAACCAGATAGGTGTTTTCTCTTATGCACAGAGTATCATTATCTTTATCCTTGAGGAAAATGCTCCTTTTTTGCAGTATATAGTCGGTTATAGATGGTTTCATATAGGTAAAAGGAGTTAGGAAACTAACGAAACCTATAACTCAACATTTAATTCGACACAATTATACGTTTTTTAGCATTTATTGGCATGTACACGAATGTCCTTTGAGTAGCCCACATGTATGCGAGTTACATAACTGTAAGGGTATGTACATCCTCCAAAAAAATATTTTTTTAGAAATAATCAAGGAGGTATGGGGAATATTTTATTTGTAGGGAGGATAGGCATAAGGCTAGAAAGAGCATCAACACTTCAATGGTGTAAATTGATGCTATAATGAATGCCTCCTAATATGTGAGGTCAGAAGATCAACTGATGACTGGAATACATTATAAGTATTTGAAGAGTAGTTATCTAGGGTGAAGGTCACTAGAATCCAATCTAAGGACAACAACCAACATAGAAACAAGTCAGAAAACTCAATTCCTGAGGTGGGCATGCTCATGCTCAAGTGTGATGATAAGCATGGTCACTAATCAAGTAGATTGGGGATCCATGAAGAATGTATATAGAAAGAAACGTTCATGGTCACAAAATATATACATAGTGGATCCATGTCAAATATAGATCATAGCCATGGAAGAGATACATATTGGATCCATGTCCCAGAATATGTGAAGGATATCTGGGGCAAGAGCTGGATAATTGATCCTTCACAAGTACCAATGTGAGGAGTTTTACTTTCCAATTGAAACTTGGGAAGAAACATAAAAGGGGTGATGCTACTACATTCCTGATTTCTTAAAAATAACTACCATGGTACGATTTATCCACCATGTGAATAGATGTGTTGAAGTCAAACACAGTGAGACACCGTTTGATTACTGGTCATTGATGTATACTGTTAACAAATGTGAGACAACCCATTGATAATGATAATGGGCGTTAAGGTACCTAGGACAATATAACAAGTGTGAATAGAGGATTTGATGTTGAACACCTGGTAGAATATACCGATCAAGGGACATTGATGTATTCCCACTGTCAATAGCGAGGGAAACTGCCACTGATTACTGCAAGCCCCAAGGTACTAATAATGACTCTAGATCCTTGTCCCAGAGAAATATGTGATGAAGTCGATAGGAAGAGATACAATGGAAGGAGATAATTAAGGAATCCCCCATCATCCAACATGAGGAGTAGTAGACGACCAAAGATTTGGAAGGACTCAGACGAAATATTGAAAGGACCACCACCAAGTACGTCTCTCGTGTGTACCATATGAAAATAACACATGAAAGAGACGCTCTGAATAAAAACCAATAATGAATACTGTCGAAAAAGGAAAGGAAACCACCAATGGGGACAAATTGAATCCAAGGTACTGCACAAATCCCAATGTGTGAATAATGTTATTTTCGACGAACACAAGGGAAACCACTTAGTTAGAGACCAATGATGCCATTCCATCTACTGAGCACAGGGTCATCTATCAATGATGTAAATAGGCATAGGGTGCAACTCTAGGTCAAAATATTAGAGCAATTTGTTGTAGTCGATAAGAGGTTAACCCGCCGATAGGAAGTCAATGAGGACCCTCCATACTTGCACGAGTATAGGACAAAAATACTCTTGATTTTGAGATGTACTTGATACATGGGAAGACTGAATTGCAAAGCCAAGAATTCTGCAGAATGGACGACACAGGATAAAAATTCCTCTGAACAAAAACACAACAAATTATGTGACTCAGGAAGCATAGACTGAAAATGAACATTGACATAAGTTTGTGATGCAGGAGGCAATGAGAGAATCTCCATAGTGACTGGAAGAATAACCAGTTGAAGGAGTGACAACCCTGTGTAATTGGTTTAGTTTCCTAAATCCATACTAACCCAAATTTTTGAGACTTGACTAAAAAAATTGTGTTTTGTTCATAGGCGACTCGACTGCTGCCAATAAGGATAAAGAAGACTCATTCTCATTCTTTTTTTTGTATTTGATTGTTTTTTCTTTTTCACATTGGAAATCCTGAAAAAAGAATAAAAGAGTGCTAAAATACATGGAGGAAACGAGTGTCGCGGGCAAGAAAACTAGTTCTAAGCGTAAGGAACAGACCTATGCTCAATGCAAGGAATTATATGCAAGATATGGAAAATCAAGGGAATGTTTCCTCCTAGGTTACAGGTGTCAAATTGTAATGGAAAAACTTACAATGCTAGCAACTGAAGAGAATGTATAAATGGTTAAGAAATGACAAGTTGAAGCTGACATTAGGCTTAAAATCATGAGTGATAAAATTAAATGCATAATTACAACTTAACATGAAAGTATGGGAGCCCTGTGGGTAAAAGGCTAGAAAAATATTGAGAAGAACATGAGGTTTTTGATGCATTTTCATGACGGGACTAACAGGACCCCTAAGCCTAAGAAATTTTTTAGCATGGGCACCAAAAGGTAAAGTAGGTGCTAAACTAGGATTCCCATGACGATAGGCTCTACCAAGAACTGAATGACACTTAAAAATGACTGGAGAGGCTTGTCACCAATAAGTGGGTTGACTCTAAGGAATATGTATAATTGCTCACTAATAATGAAAAATGAAAGGTGGAAACGATCCTACCCTATATGCCAGTGACAATAACATTACCTCAAAAGTCAGAAAAAATTGACTTAGTGGGAACAAAAACACTATTCCAATCATCCTCCCTACTAAATTTCAACTCAAACCATCATCTTGTACTAAAAATTTGGTCTATTAGGCATTTTAATGACTAAAAGTGATAGAAATTGTATAAAAGTGGGTTAAAATATTCTATATATGATCCTAATTTATGAGAAAAATGAAATGAATAATACATTGAATATAATAACACAGAGATACATAGAGCAACAACAGATATCCAGTGAATAATAACTTCTATTGAATGAATAAAATAGGTTGAAACTGTAAAACTACATAACTAGAAACAACTTGCTCGAATGGTGGTAGCTATCTCTGAGAAGAGATGTGGCTGCTACACGTATATGTTTGAGAAAAATGATTACAATGAGGCTCCAAAGGCCTTTTTAACATTACTCATGAATTCCAAAACCCTAGACATCCAAAAAACTAACCCTAGGAGATGAAATGCCAAAAGTTATGTGGGCCCCGATGGGTAAGTTGGCACCTCAACTTCTCGGGGTCGTAACTTTTGCATACAACCTCCGTTTTAGGCGCGTGATATCCCATTGGAAAGGTATTTTAAAGAAATACACATTATGCCGAAAAACTTTGACTTCGTCTATAGTTTGACTGTGGCAAGCCAAAAAAACACTATTTAGGGCCCTAAAATGGCCCTGGAAGTACAAAAAGATGTGCTGACATGAAAAATTAAAAAATAAGCCATTTGGATTAGGTGGGTGGACACCAATATCCACCTAGAAGATGTGTAGGGCTTCATAAATCCCCAGAAGTGTAGAACCAACAATTACAAAAAAGTACAAAAGAATGTGTTGAACTAAAAACTGTCAAGAGGAGTTATTTGGAATAGGTGGGTAGCCACCAATATCCACCTGGATCAGTCCTCCCCCCTTAAGAAGCAAAGGTCTCCATTGCATTGAGTTCCCCCATCAGGTGAGGAAACTTCTGCTGAATTTGGCCCTGGGTGAGCCACTTGCCTTGGTGTAGGAGCTTCCCTACCTTGACAACCCGATAAAGCTGGATCCTCTACTGGTGAGTGCCCTTGACCTGTGTGTCCAATATATGATCAGTGGATGCATGTTCCATGTAGTCAGGGTTGAGCTTTGTTGGTTTCAATTGTTCTGCGATCTCTGAGGTGTCCAATAAGGCTGGAAAATATGGTCGGAGGAGGTCGACATTGAAAAATAGGTGCAAAAAAAGGAAGGGGGGAGTGTTGAGCTCAAAAGAATTGTCACCCATAACCTTGTTAATAGTGTATTTCCCATAGCGAAGTGGACATAGCTTCTGATGGGGCCCTGTAAGGCGTTCTTTCTGCAAATGTAACCATACCTTGTCTCCCACCTGCAATTTGTGCGGTACTCAATGTTGATCATGGCGTTTCTTATACTTAGCATTGGATTTCTACAAAATCTCATGGAATTGTTGGCAGATGTGTTGAATCCGCTCAATGAATCTGGTGGCTTTGTCGACCTCAGATTGAATATAGAAAGAATCTACCTGTGTTTTTGCAAGAGGTAGTGCAATATCAATCGGACCCAAGTGTTGGAATCCCATCCCCACATGAAAGGGGCTATGGCCAGTGGAGCTATGGAGAGCCTTTTTGTAACTTTGATGAACATAGGGAAGAATCTCATCCCATGTACACAAATGGTTATAGTTATACATGCGTAGGATGTGCACAAACATCCGATTGATGACCTTTGTTTGGACATTAGTTTGAGGGTGGAAGGCAGTTTATTTAGTGAGCTTAGTGTCCAATAGTGACCAGAGACTCGACCAAAGTGTGTTGAGGAACCTACTATCCCAATCGATTATGATGGTCTGTGGTATCCCAAAATGGACCCACACTCATTCAAAGAATAGCTTAGCAATATCTGTCGTTGTGATGCTCTTCTTGCAGGCAGTGAGAATGACCATATTTGAAAACCGATCAACCACCACAAATACACAATCATTTCCTTTCTTGGTGGATGGAAGGCCAGACATGTAATCCATCGATATGGATCCCCAATGCCTCTCGGGAGTAGGAAGAGGGGTGTATGAGCCTTGCTTCTTGATGTTTGGCTTGGCAATGGCATAGGCAACGCAAGACCTGATATACTTGTTGACGTCCTAGAAGTTCTGGCCAATAAAAATGTTTTTGTATAGCGACCATAGTTTTCTCCACGTCAAAATGTCCTGCCATTCAACTGTAGGGAGCCTCCCAAATCATCTTTGCACACTCTCTTGCAAGAACACAAATATGGCCAAAATGCAATAACAGTCCATCCTGAATGTGAAAATTGGTGACATTCATGCCTATACACGACTTAACTCTTGATCAAGGGTATGAAAAGGACAATCAATAAAATTAAATGCATAATCACAACTTAACATGAAATTATGGGAGCCCCATAGGTAAACGGACAAAACAATATTGAGAAGAACATGAGGTTTTTGATGCAATGTGATGGTCGGACTAACAGGACCCTTGAGCCTAACAATTTTTTTAGCATGGGCACCAAAAGGTAAAGTAAGTGCTAAACTAGGATTCCCATGATGATAAGCTCTACCAAGAATTGAGTGACACTTAAAAATGACTAGAGAGGCTTGTCACCAATAAGTGGGTTGACTCTAAGGAATATGTATAATTGCTCACTGATAATTCAAAATGAAAGGCGGAAATGATCCTACCCTATATGCCAGTGACAATAACATTACATCAAAAGTCAGAAAAAAATGACTTAGTGGGAACAAAAACACTATTCTGATCATCCTCCCTACAAAATCTCAACTCAAACCATCATCTTGTACTAAACATTTGTTCTATTAGGCATTTTAATGACTAAAAATGATAGAAATTGTATAAAGGTGGGTTAAAATATTCTATATATGATCCTAATTTATGAGCAAAATGAAATGAATAATAGACTTAATACAATAACACAGATATAGAGAGAACAACAACAAATGTCCAGTGAACAATAACTTCTATTGAATGATTAAAATAGGTTGAAACTGTAAAACTGCAGAACTGTAAACAACTTGCTCGAATGGTGGTAGCTATCTCTGAGAAGAGATGTGGCTGCTACACGCATCCGTCTAAGAAAAATGATTACAATGAGGCTCCAAAGGCCTTTTTAACATTACTCATGAATGCCAAAACCCTAGACATCCAAAAAACTAACCCTAGGAGATGAAATGCCAAAAGTTATGTGGGCCCCGATGGGTAAGTTGGCACCTCAACTTCCCGGGGTCGTAACTTTTGCATACAACCTCCATTTCAGGCGCGTGATATCCCATTGGAAAGGTATTTTCGAGAAATACACATCATGCGAACAAACTTTGACTCTATTTTTAGTTTGACTGCGGAAATCCAAAAAAACATTGTTTAGGGCCCCAAAATGGACCTGGAAGTACAAAAAGACGTGCTGACATGAAAACTTCAAAAATAAGCTAGTTGGATTAGGTGGGTGGACACCAAACTCCACCTAGAAGATGTGTAGGGCTTTAGAAATCCTCAGAAGTGTAGAACCCACAATTACAAAGAAGTACAAAAGAACGTGTTGAACTAAAAATTGTCAAGAGGAGCTTGTTGGAATAGGTGGGTGGACACAAATATCCACCTGGATCAGTCCTCCCCCCTTAAGAAGCAATCGTCTCCATTGCATTGAGTTCCCCCATCAGGTGAGGAAACTTCTGCTGAATTTGGCCCTGGGGGAGCCACTTGCCTTGGTGTAGGAGCTTCCCTACCTTGACAACCTGATAAAGTTGGATCCTCTACTGGAAAGTACCCTTGACCTGTGTGTCCACTATCTGATTATCGGATGTCCGTTCCATGCAGTCAAGGTTGAGCTCTCTTGGTGTCAATTGTTCTGCAATCTTAGAGGTGTCCAATAAGGGTGTAAAATATGGTTGGAGGAGGTCGACATTGAACACTGGGTGAAATCCAAGGAAGGGGGGAGTGTTGAGCTCAAAATCATTGTCACCCACAACCTTGTTAATATTTTAATGCCTATAGCGAAGTAGATGGATCTTCTGATGGGGATCTGTAAGGTGTTCTTTCTAAAAATGTAACCAGACCTTGTCTCCCACTTGAAATTTGTGCATTACTTAATGTTGATCATGGCGTTGCTTATACTTAGCATTGGATTTCTACAAAATCTCATGGACCTGTTGACGGATGTGCTGAATCCGCTCAATGAATCTGGTGGCTTTGTCGGCCTCAGATTGAACATGGAATGAATATGCCTATGTTTTTTTAGGATGTAGTGCAATATCAATGGGACCCAAGGGTTAGAATCCCATCCCCACCTTAAAGGGGCTATTTCCAGTGGAGCTATGGAGAGCCTTTTTGTAGATGTGTTGAACATAGTGATGCAGGAGCATCTCCCACATCAAGCGAGCCAACGCGGAAGCGAAGGACAGCTAGACGAGCCAACACAAATTTTGAAAATCACCTTGGAAGTTGTTGCGCAATCTTAAATGAGCCATTAAGATGAGGCGCACTTGTATATTGTAACCGGACCTTGAGCCTTTAGCTCTCATCCTTATTAGGTAGACGACATTTGAAGTAGTTAATGCAGGTAGATAGAATTTAATTCTAGATTAGACAGTTTTAGAGCGCAAGAGGGAAACGAGATATAGACACCGTCATTGTGCATTGTAACATTATTGAATTGAAGAAGGAAGAAGAGCAAGAGAATGCAGAGAGCTATGTAAGAACACCCATAGACAGACATTTGAATTAATAGAAAGGATTGGTTCAAATTCATGGTTTGTGTTTGTTCTCTGTGTATTGATGTTGAATGATATGCTCATGAATGTTTGCTACCTGTTTTTCATTTTCTTTAATATGTTGTGTATATGATTTCATGTTTGAGTTGAAGTCTAGGAGGAAGTAGGAATGAGTTTCAATTGTTTCTCTATTTGAGCCAGAGGATTCCAGCAAGGAGTGCAGTTGAAGTGTCCGCAAGTAGTGCGTTGACAAAGGGTTCAGATAGGGTTGCTTTTGTTCTCATTCATCTCAGGAGTGTAGTTGAGCACAGGAGCCGTGCAAGGAGTGCGCAGGCCGGGTAAAAGTCTCAGGGTTGCGAACCTAAGAGAAGCATTTGAGAGACTGCTGTTGCAGGTGTGCGCAGAGTCGAAGTATTCACGCACTTGAAAGTGTTTGAAGGTTGCCGCAAGGAGTGCGAGCAAGAGGCTTCTTTCTGAGAACTTGAAGTTGTGGGAAAAGTTCAGGAGGTATAGAACCTTCGAGTAATCGCCAAGAAAAGCACAGAGAGTTTGTGTCGTGGAGTGGTTAAGCAGGTGTTGCAAGTTCACGTTGCAGGTGGACGAGTTCTGGGAGGAACACTTAGTCATTTCGCAGAAAATCGCCAAAGACGGACGGACGGTTAGAATTCTTGGAGGAGGATTCGCGATATCCCGTGAGTCGTCAAATCTCAAGGAGGTGCAGGGGAGATACTGCAGGTATTCCCAAGAAGTTAAAATCTCAGGAGAGATAGAGTCGTTGATCCAAGCCAGCCAGGGTCGTTGGATCACTCGCAAAATCACCTATCGGGATTTCGTGAGGGGAAGAGTCGAAGGTTGGGCAACGGGAATCGCGAATCGCGATATCTCGATGGCTAAAGATATTGTGTGGGCCACAAGGGTCGATGACATGGACAGGTGGCACGAGTTATCAGAGTTTCATAGCGAGAAGTTCTGAAACCATTACCTCAGGATTCACGATACCGTGAAATCCGAAGTGCCGATAGAGGTGAAGGACCGTTGAAGGGTCAACCCATGAGTGCATCGGAGTTTCGGCGCATTGGGGTTAGGGAATCGGTAAAACAAGTTTCTTGACATCGCGAGTGGCGAAATCGCGACAGAAGAAGTCTCGATAGGAGAGGGAAAGAGTCAGCGTTGACTTGTATCGGGTTTCGGGGATTCGAGATTCCAACGCTCGACCACTGACCTCGCGAAGTCGCGAAGTCCGATCCCCCGATAAGTAAAGAGAGGGGATCGCGGGAAGAGTTATGTGGGTGCATATTTCCCGATAGGGAAATAGAGGAACCCTTTGAAGTTCTTCGGGCCGAGAAGGAAGAAAAGATCCTGAGCCGACGTAGACCTTCCGACCTGCGGGTTGTGAGGAAGGGCGTTGGCGTCAAGTGGTATCAGAGCACAGAAAGATTCTTTTCTTTCTATAGCAGAGAAAGAGAATTCATCATGCCACCAAGAAGAGATAGACAGTTACCTGATCCAAAGGATAGGGAAATGGCGAGAAGAAGAGGCAGGCAGATGACTAATCCAGTCATGGAGATACAAATGCGTGATCTCCGAGCAAGAATCGAAGACATGGAGACAACGCAAAGACGCACAACCTGTGCGGGGGATATGAGTGATTCCGAGAGTGAAGGTGAGGCTGAACGCGAAGGACAAGTTGCAGCCAAAGATGCATCAAACGAGCGTTTGATCAGAACTACTGCAAGGATGGATGCAAGAGCAAAGATGGACATTCCAGTTTACGAAGGAAATCTGGATGCAGAGGAGCTTCTAGAGTGGATTAGAGCTCTAGACACATACTTTGACTATGAAGACGTCGAAGAGGACAAGAAAGTCAAGCATGTTGTCACAGGCTTGAAGGGACATGCAGCATTGTGGTGGGATGAACTACAAGCTGATAGACGCTGCAAAGGCAAGCAGAAGATCAATAGTTGGGATCGAATGATTGCGAAGATGAAGGCAAAATTCATCCCGAGGCATTATCAAATTACTCTGTTCAGGAGAATGCAGAACCTGAGACATAAGCTGATGACAGTGAAAGAATACACTGAGGAATTCTACAAACTGAACATCAGGGCAGGTCATCGGGAGAGCGATGATGAGAAGGTTTCCAGATATATGAATGACCTGAGATATGATATCCAGGATGAGATGAGCATGGTAACCATCCGAACAGTGGAAGATTCTTATCAGATGGCTCTGAAAGATGAAGAAAAGATGAGCCAAAAACAGGGCCAGAGGGGCTGAGGCAGAAGTCAGCCCAGAGGAAAATCAGTTGCCCAAGATAGAACTCAGAAGCCCAGGGAGGAATGGAAGAAACCTCAGACTCGAACAGAGAGAGGTGGAAGTTCACAGCGAGGGCAACAATATGTTGAACATAGAGGACATCATACTGAGCAGAGAGGATATTATGCTGACAACAACACTTTTCCTCGTACTAGAGGTTGAGGAAGAGGTAGAGGTGGAGTAATCACATGCTTCACATGTGGGAAGAATGGGCACAAGTCTTATGAGTGTCCATAGAAAAAGAAGGACATTGGAGAAGCTCACATCGCCGAGGCACAGAGGCGGGATGTTGAGGCAGAAGACGTTGAAGGTGGAAGATCGATGATGATGAAAAAAGTCCTTTTGACACCTGAGGAGGAGGTGGAGAGTTCAGTCCAAAGGACCAGACTTTTTCGGACTGCTTGCAAGACCAAGGACAAGGTATGCGAGGTCATTGTAGACAGTGGTAGCATGGATAATATCGTATCTACAGAGATGGTAGAGAAGCTGGAGCTGGAGACGATTGATCATCCAAGCCCATACAGAGTTTCATGGCTACAAAAAGGACACCAGATAACTGTCACTAAACAATGTTTAGTTGAATTCAAGATAGGTGGATATAATGATAAAATCTTGTGTGATGTCATTCCTATGGATGTTTGTCATCTATTGTTGGGTAGACCACGGCAATATGACAGGAATGTGATTCATGATGGAAGAATTAACACATACACCCTGGAGAAGAATGGGAGGAAACACATGTTTCTTCCGATAAAGGATAAGGAGGTGAAGCCAGAAGTTAAGAAGAAGGGGGATCCACAGTTCATTGTGGTCAGGAAGCCAGAAATTATTCTGACTAGCACAAGAGTGGATGATTTACCAGAAGAACTTCAGGAACTGCTGGAAGAGTTTGCTGACATCATAGTGGACGAATTACCTCGTTCGTTGCCACCGAAAAGAAGTGTGAGTCATCATATTGATCTCATACCAGGAGCCAGTTTTCCAAACAAAGCCACGTATAGGTTGACGCCGCAAGAGAATGAAGAGGTTAAGAGGCAAGTCCAGGAGTTGTTGGACAAAGGCTTGGTCAGGGAAAGATTGAGTCCATGTGATGTTCCAACAGTACTCAGTCCGAAGAAAGATGGAGGTTGGAGGATGTGTACTGACTCGAGGGAAATTAACAAGATAACCATCAGGTACAGATTTCCATTCCCGAGGATGGATGATCTGATGGATTGCTTGAGTGGAGGAAGATATTTTTCAAAGATTGATTTGAAAAGAGGTTATCACCAAATTCGCATGAGAGAAGGTGATGAATGGAAGACAACATTCTAAACAAATGAAGGGTTGTATGAATGGCTTTTTATGCCATTTGTCTTAACAAATGCGCCAAGTACCTTCATGAGGTTGATGAACGAAGTCCTGAAGGAGTTTATTGGGAAATTTGTCATTGTGTATTTGGATGACATACTGGTTTACAGTAAAATAGTGGCAGAACACTTGAAGCATTTGGCTACAGTGATGCAGAAACTACAACAAGAGAAGTTGCTCATAAACATGAAGAAATCCTCATTCATGAAGACAGAGCTCATTTACTTGGGATTTGTTATTTCTGCAGATGAGTTGATGATGGATCCAGATAAAGTGGAGGTAATCAAAAATTGGCCATCGCCGAAGAATATCTTTGAGGTGAGAAGTTTTCATGGATTGGCTAGTTTCTACCAAAAGTTCATCAGGAATTTCAATGGAATTAGCGCAGCGATGATGGATACCATGAAGAAAAGACACAAGTATTTTCACTGGACTGAAGAGGCTGAAAAAAGTTTCAATTTGTTAAAGAGAAAGATCACGGAACAACCAATTTTGGTGTTGCCGGATTTCCAGAAGACATTTACGGTGAAATGCGATGCAAGTGGGTTTGCAATTGGGGCAGTCTTAAGTCAAGAAGACAGGCCGATAGCATACTTCAGTGAGAAGATGAATGAAGTGAAATTGAAGTACTCCACTTATGATAAGGGGTTCTATGCTATCATACAGGCATTGAAGAAATGGAGGCATTACTTGATCCCGAAAGAATTTGTATTGTACAGTGATAATCATGCATTGCAGTTTGTGACTCAACAGGAGAAGTTGAATCAGAAACATGCCAAATGGGTTGAGTATATGCAGAATTTCACTTTTGTGATTAAACATATTTCTGGTACTACTAACAAAGTTGTTGATGCTTTGAGCAGGAAGTATTTGTTGTTGCAGGAGTTTAGAGTCAAAACGCTGGGTTTTGATGATCTCAGGAACATGTACGCAGATGATCTAGATTTTAAAGAGGCGTATGAAGCAGCTAAGAATCCAGTTCTAAGAGACAGAAGCCAATGGGTAGAGTACATGATCCAGGAAGGATTATTGTTCAGAGGAAATCAACTGTGTATTCCGAAATGCTCCATGAGGGAGAATCTGCTAAAGGAGAAACATAGTGGAGGATTGGCAGGGCACTTTGGCCATGACAAGACGTTCGCCAAGTTGAACGAGTCGTATTTTTGGCCAGGAATGCGAGCAGATGTCAAGATATTTGTAGACAGATGCAGAATTTGCCAGCATTCGAAGGGAAGAAAGCAGAATGCGGGATTTTTATCAACCATTGCCCATACTAGAAAGGCCATGGGATGCGATTAGCATGGATTTTGTATTGGGGTTGCCAAGAATGCAAAGAGGTTTTGATTCAATCTTTGTGGTAGTGGATAGATTTTCCAAAATGGCACACTTCATTCCATGTCAGAAAACCAGTGACACAACTCACAATGCCAATTTGTTCTTCAAAGAGGTCATTCGACTTCATGGGTTGCCGAGGAGTATAGTTTCAGATCGAGACTTGAAATTCATAGGGAATTTTTGGAGGACATTGTGGTAGAAGATGGTAACTAACTTGTTGTTTAGTTCAGCTTATCATCCTCAGACGGATGGACAAACAAAAGTGGTAAACAGAAGTCTGGGAGACTTGCTGAGGAGCTTGGTAACAAAACACCACAGCCAGTGGGACAATATATTACCACATGTAGAGTTTGTGTATAACGACTCAGTCAATCAGAGCACAGGGCATAGTCCATTCCAGGTTTTCTATGGTATGCAGCCGAGAGGAATTTCTGAGTTGAGGGATTCAGAGCAGACTGCAACTAGGAGCGCTAGTGCAGAAGAATTCACAAAGGCGATGAAAGAACTTCACAACCAGGTGAAGGAGCGACTACTAGAATCAAGCCAGGAATATAAACGCAGAGTCGATCAACATCGGAGACAACTTCAGTTTGAGGTTGGTGATATGGTTTTGGCACATTTGAGGAAGGAAAGGTTCCCGAGAGGAACGTATAATAAGTTGAAAATAAAGAAAATCGGGCCGTGTAGGGTCTTGAAGAAAATTGGGACAAATGCTTATGAGATTGAATTACCTGATGGGATCGGAATTTCTCTGATATTCAACATCTCAGATTTGTACCCATACAAAGCTGGAGAAGCAGAGACTGGAAATGAGCAGCTAGTGATCCAGTGGACAAAACAAATGCCAGTTGTAGAAAATCCGCAGATGGAGTGCATACTGGACAAGAGAGTGAGCAAGAAGACCAAGAGGAAAGAATACTTCGAGTATCTGGTCAAATGGAAGAATCATCCAGTTGAAGATGCCAGCTGGGAAACCGAAGCAGAGATACAAAAGCATGGACAGACCGTGCAAGAGCTCATGGACAGGAGCCCATGAAAGTTTTCAAGCGAGGGAGTATGATGCAGGAGCATCTCCCACATCAAGCGAGCCAGCGCGGAAGCGAAGGAAAGCTGGACGACCCAACACAAATTTTGAAAATCACCTTGGAAGTTGTTGCACGATCTTAAATGAGCCATTAATATGAGGCACACTTGTATATTGTAATCGGACCTTGAGCCTTTAGCTCTCATCCTTAGTAGGTAGACGACATTTGAATTAGTTAATGCAGGTAGATAGAATTTAATTCTATATTAGACAGTTTTAGAGCGCAAGAGGGAAACGAGATATAGACACCCTCATTGTGCATTGTAACATTATTGAATTGAAGAAGGAAGAAGAGCAAGAGCATGGAGAGAGCTGTGTAAGAACACCCATGTACAAACATTTGAATTAATAGAAAGGATTGGTTCAAATTCATGGTTTGTGTTTGTTCTCTGTGTATTGATGCTGAATGATATGCTCATGAATGTTTGCTACCTGTTTTTCATTTTCTTTAATATGTTGTGTATATGATTTCATGTTTGAGTTGAAGTCTAGGAGGAAGTAGGAATGAGTTTCAATTGTTTCTCTATTTGAGCCAGAGGATTCCTGCAAGGAGTGCAGTTGAAGTGTCCGCAAGAAGTGTGTTGACAAAGGGTTCAGATAGGGTTGCTTTTGTTCTCATTCATCTCAGGAGTGCAGTTGAGCACAGGAGCCATGCAAGGAGTGCACAGGCCGGGTAAAAGTCTCAGGGTTGCAAACCTGAGAGAAGCATTTGAGAGACTACTGCTGCAGGTGTGCGCAGAGTCGAAGTATTCACGCACTTGAAAGTGTTTGAAGGTTTCCACAAGGAGTGCGAGCAAGAGGCTTCTTTTTTAGAACTTGAAGCAATGGGAAAAGTTCAGGAGGTATAGAACCTTCGAGTAATCACCAAGAAAAGCACAGAGAGTTTGTGTCATGGAGTGGTTAAGCAGGTGTTGTAAGTTCACGCTACAGGTGGACGAGTTCTAGGAGGAGGACTTAGTCATTTCGCAGAAAATCGTCAGAGACGAACGGACGGTTAGAATTCTCGGAGGAGGATTCGCGATATCTCGTGAGTCATCATATCTCAAGGAGGTGCAGGGGAGATACTGTAGGTATTCCCGAGAAGTTAAAATCTTAGGAGAGATAGAGTCATTGATCCAAGCCAGCCAGGGCCGTTGGATCACTCGTGAAATCGCCTATCAGGATTTCGTGAGGGGAAGAGTCTAAGGTTAGGCAACGTGAATCGCGAAATCGTGAATTGCGATATCCCGACAGCTAAAGATATTGTGTGGGCCACAAGGGTCGGCGACGTGGATAGGTGGCACGAGTTATCGGAGTTTCACAGCGAGAAGTTCCGAAACCATTATCTCAGGATTCACGATACCACGAAATCCGAAGTGCCGATAGAGGTGAAGGACCGTTGAAGGGTCAACCCGTGAGCGCGTCGGAGTTTTGGCGCATCGGGGTTCGAGAATTAGTAAAACAAGTTGCTTGACATTGTGAGTGGCGAAATCGCGACAGAAGAAGTCCTGATAGGAGAGGGAAAGAGTCAGCGTTGACTTATATCGGGTTTCGGGGATCCGAGGGTCCAACACTTGACCACTGACCTCGTGAAGTCGCGAAGTCCGATACCCCGATAAGTAAAGAGAGGGGATCATGCGAAGAGTTCTGTGGGTGCAGATTTCCCGAAAGGGAAATAGAGGAACCTTTTGAAGTTCTTCGGGCTGAGAAGGAAGATAAGATCCTGAGCTGACGTAGACCTTTCGACCTTCGGGTTGTGAGGAAGGGCGTTGGCGTCACATAGGGAAGAATCTCATCCCATGTACACATATTCTTAGATTTATACATGCGTACGATGTGCACAATCATCTGATTGACAACCTCTATTTGGACATTAGTTTGAGGGTGGAAGGTAGTTGATTTAGTCATCTTGGTGTCTAACAGTGACCAGAGACTCGACCAAAATGTGTTGAGGAACCTATTGTCCCAATTGGTGATGATGGTTTGTGGTATCCCAAAATGGACCCACACTCGTTCGAATAAGAGCTTAGCAATATCTGTCATTGTGATGCTCTTCTTGCAGACAGTGAGAATGGCCATATTTGAAAACCGATCAACCACCACAAATACACAATCATTTCCTTTCTTGGTGGACGGAAGGCCAGACATGTAATCCACCGAGATGGATTCCCAAGGCCTCTCGGTAGTAGGAAGAGGGGTGTATGAGCCTTGTTTCTTGATGGTTGGCTTGGTAATGGCATAGGCAGTGCAAGATCTGATATACTTGTTGACGTCCTGTCGAAGTTTTGGCTAATAAAAATGTTTCTGTAGAACGACCACAGTTTTATCCATGTCAAAATGTCTTTCCATTCGACTGTAGTGACGTCCCAAATCAACTTTTCATGCTCATTTGCAGGAACATAGAGATGGACCAGATGGCATAACAGTCCATCATGAATGTGAAAATTGGTGACATTCGTGCCTATTAATGAAGTGAGTGCCTTGGTCACTCATCAAAATCCTTGGGCATCCATACCTAGTGATCACTTGCTCAAACAGGAAGTTTGTTGTTGTCTTTGCGCTGCAATATTTTACTGGTGTTTCTTTTGCCCATCTCGTTAAGTACTCTGTCGCAGTAACGATATATATTTCTCCTCGCCTCTTTGTTAGTGGTTTAATTGGTCCCACAAAATCTATTGCCCATTTTTCAAATACTTGTAGGGTTACATGTGGTCTTAGGGGAATCTCATCCAATTTATTAGGTTTTCCAACCCTTGACATACATCACATCTCTGGTAGTAGTCCTTTGCATCTTTGTAGATGGTCGACCACCATAGTCCTGCACACAATACCTTCTGCATGGTAGCTTTTGTTCCATAATTTCCTCCAGTAATTCCCTCATGGGCCTCTGCTAAAATACTAGGCCTTTCATGTTCAAGTACACATCTTACCAATATGTTGTCTGCACCCATCTTGTATAAGTGTCATGCAATCAATTGATAGTCTATAGCTCTGACTATTGATGCAGGAGCATCCTTCCACATCAGCATATGCTCCAGCAAGCCAACACATAGGCACGCATTGGGGAAATAGAAAGGTACAGACCCTTCCATTTTTAAATTTTAACTATGATCCTATAGGGATCAATGTTGTAACATCGAATTGGTCAACATGGGAGTTCTTATGTAATATTTCCACTACGTTTTGATCTAACAGTCATGTGAGAATCCAGAGGATCTTAGATCAATGGTTAGCATTGACTTCGGTCTTCGGCTCTTCAGGTAGTTGTTGGTTTCCCCTGAAGGACAAAATCCCAGAGTGATGTAATTTGCTGACGTCACTTCTGACTTAGCACTCGTTGAGTGGTTTCCACGTCTCACTTATATTTGTGACTTACGTGTACCTAAAATGCCAACTGGACCTTGATACTTGTCACCATTTGATTGTGTCATGTGTACTTGTTGACGTGGTATTTACTGGCGTAGATTGTATGATGTGTCACATGTCCTCCTCCTAGATCTAATGGTCGTAGGTTCATCTGAATCCTTGATCCAACGATTGTGATTAGTTCTAGATCAATGTTCTAGATTCATTTTGGCCTTCAGGACTTTGGGTTATTCTCTTTTCCCACTTCCCAATTCTCCCGGAGTGAGATTCCCCAAATAAACCTCGAGTAACTTGACTTGATCTAATGATCCTTATTTGACACGGAAATCTTAACATGATCCAACGGTTGTCGATAATTTGGCTATTCGGGATCTTGTGAATCCTTGATCCAATCACTGTGATCAATTCTAGATCAATGGTCTAGATTCATTTTGGCCTTCGAGACTTCGGGTTATTCGATTTTTCCACTTCCCAATTCTCTCAGAGTTAGATTCCCTAAATAAATCTCGAGTAACTTGAATTCATCTAACGATCCTCCTTTGATGTGAAAATCTTAACACGATCCAATGGTTGTCGGGATTTCCGCTATTCGAGATCTCGGGCCTTTGGCCTTGCTTATCCAATCCTTCCATTTTATTTTGATCGGACGATCAATATAACTCCCAAAATGTTTCTTATATCAGATGACTCATGTCCTTCCTTGGTCTTAACGACTGGAAAACCTCCCAAATCTCCTGCTTCAGATCTATCAGTTGAGATCTAATTCTTCCCAACCTCTTACTTCCCCTCAATCTAACAGTCTTGGACTATCCAGAAATGATAATGGACGAATCATGTTCGTCATCTCTTCTGAGCCTCTTGTGTGTCATCTCTTATGAGATTTTGGGTTTATACTTGGATTCCAACTGAACCAAGATCGTTGATATGTTGGGAATTCGATCCCTATCGTGTTAATGTTCTTTCCCTTCTGAGATTCGATTAATGTTTCTTGCTTCTAATCTGTTTCATCGCTATTTCTCCCAAAATTTTAATAATTATGTGTGAATTATTTACTCCTTCTATACATGGATTCTATGTATACTATCTCTCCTGATATTTAGAGTCATAGGATCATTGTTGATCCTATCAAGATCAACGATGATCACGATCTACTTCTGCTCAACTTCCTACGTTATTTCTCTTGAGTTTTTAGGATCTCAAAGACATATAATGATAATACGATATTGATCTTCTTGACATCAATTCCATAATCAACATTGATCATTTTGACCCTCTTTGACATCAATGCCAACACCATAACACCATGTCCAACACCTTGATGTTATTCATCCTTCACTATGTCATCTTTAATTCAAGGCAATGAGCTAACTAGGATGTTGTATCAGAGAAATGGATTAAAACATAACAAAATCTCCTTGATAAATACCTTGCCAAACAAATATATAAATTACATCTCCAAATATCGAAATAATACACTTTAAAATAATGTTGTAATATGGAAATTCATATTTCAAAACTACGTCTAATATTGAAGTATCAATCAATACTCCACTTTAAAACATTGTAATGTCGAAATCCTATTTCATACAATATAGTTTGGATAATTTATATATACCCTTCATATATGTGATATTGAAGAAATGAAAGTCCCATCAATCTTCATACACTAATAACCTTTAAAATTTTGTTGTATTGGACATTAATTAACTTTTGGAAAAATAACATACTTAAAGAGAAATTAATTAATTTTTGGAAAAAAAAAACATACCTAAAGAGTAATTAATTATTTTTTTGAAAAGTAGTATACATAAAGAGAAATTAAATTACTTGAGTATATCTAAACCAAAAGGCACTACAATGAACTTGTAATTCTCAAATCGAGTTCAAAAGAAAGTTTTAAGAATATTGCCTTCCTTAATCCTTAACTCGTGATGCCCTGATCGAAGATCATTTTTTGAGAAAACAAATGCTCATTTCGTCTAATCAAAGAAATCATCTATATGTGGTATTGGGTACTTATTCTTCACTGTAGAATGGTTCAAGTCCGTATAATATATACACATTCGTAAGGAACCATCTTTCTTCTTGACAAATATTACTGGTGCACCCCAAGGTGAGACACTGGGCCTTATCAACCCTCAGTCAAGTAGTTCCTTCAATTGCATCTGCAACTCACAAAGTTATGGAGTAGTCATCCTATACGGTGTCTTGGAAATTTGCTTCGCACCAGGTTTTAGTTCGATGGTAAAATCAAGCTCCCTATTAGGAGGCAACCCTAGCAACTCTTTTGGAAAAACATACTTAAATTTTGACAAAATTCGATATTGATCTATAGAGGCCCCTTCCCTTCATTGACTACTTCCGCTACACATAATTGACAACCTTTCCTCATGCAACATTTAACATTCATTGTTGAGATAAAGAATACATACACATTCCTTTGTATACCATGGATCTCTACTAGCCTTCCTTCATCATCTACACAAAGCACCTTTTTTGCAAAAAAATCTACCAAAGCTTGATGATGTTCTAACCAATCAATCCCAATGATTAGATCACACGTCCCTAGGGTGGTGACATACAACTTAAACCTAGTAGTACACATTCCCAAGTCTAAAAAATTTTTATTGACACTAGGTCCTACCACTTGTTTTTCCCCCAAAGCCATCTCGACTTGTTTAAAGTCATCATGCTCGAAGGCTACCAACCCACACTTTTCTAATGTACAAGGTGAAATGAAACTATTTGCAGCACCGAAATCAAATAAAATTTTAACATTGACATGATTTAGCATACCTGATGACTCCACCACAGTGGATTGATGTTCTTCCTTATGGTTATTAATCACTACATAAATATAGTGGCTACTACTTTCCCTTCCCATCAGGGCCTTTCCCTCTCTATGCACAAATCCTGATTATGACTCTAGACAGTCACACTAGTAATGAGGTTCTCTGCACCACCAAAAAGTAACATAGAGTGGCACATGTATGCTGCCCTATGAAGACCTATGAAATGATTTCCTTCTCCTGGAACCTCTACCCCTATTTAATTTCTCCCCAAGAAGGTCATGGAATTTCCTATGTCATTGGAAATGAGTGTGATGTTGCACTTGTTTCCATTGAAATACATGTTGCAACTGCTCTAGGTGTGGCTCTATTTCCATAAGGAGGTGGCCTAGAGCTTCCTCCCCTGGAGAAGGTCTTAGGGGCCTTCCCCATCAATCCAGGATGTTGTGGAATATTTGATCTCATTCCTCCATTTAAACTCATATTCTCTTCTACGTAACGAGCACTTTTAACTGCTTCGGCCACTAACGACAGTTTCCACATTCGTACCATGGCCCTTATCTTAGGGTTTAACCCATACACAAAACATTATGCTTGTCGTTAATCAATATCCATGTATCAGATGTACTTTACTAAATCCATGAACTTGATTTTGTACTCTTCCATCGTTTTATTTCCCTGAATTAGAGCATCAAATGCTCCTACCTATTGTTCCTCATAATAAGTCAACAAATACTTTCTCTGAAACATTTCCTGAAAAATATCCCAAGAGATGGTGTTTGGATTAAGGTGCAACTGCCTCTCTAGTTTACCCCACCATTTCAAGGCATTGTCCCTCAAATGAAAGATCGTTATCTTCTATTTTAACGTGGAAGCATAGTCTCTCAAGGAGAAACATCATGTCATTCCTTCCAACCATGCCTCAACACGCTCACTTGCACGAGCCTCGAAAAACTACGGGAGTTTTATTTTCTATAGTTCTCTGGTGATGTCCCCTGGTGGAGGTACTCTCTCTAAGTCCCTCGACCCTTCTGGGTTATCCACTACAGATGGTGGGGGATCCACTTCCGCATCTGTTGACTGACATCCCTTTAGTGTCTCATTAATAGCCTATAAGGAGTTCAAAATGAGAGCGAGCTCAGGCAATGGCAGTGGCAGTGATGGCATCGATAGTCCTCGTGATGATGCCCCTGGCCTCGATTTCCTTGAGTCCTAACCATCTTGAATAACTGAATGTGTATCCAACCAAATGCTTATTAGAAAATGGTTTAAGGAATTCAACGTTTTACTTAAACTTATACTTGCAAATGTAGGGTTAGATGTAAGTTTCTTTATACTCGTCTATAAACAAACATTACTCCCATAAGGTAAGTGGCTTAGGTCAGGTTTTAAAATATCTAAGCTTGGTATCTAGGTAGCTATCCTACTGTCTCTCTTACCTTGCCAGTTGCGCTATCACTGTGGTATAATCGCTCATTACTCCAATCGTCTTCCTTAATCAAGTGTCTAACCCTTCCCTATAATACTTAAATTTTTATGTAATTAGTCTCTTATAATTAGTCATAAATCCCTTCACCTTTCTCATCGATTAATCATACATTAACGTTATCAAATTACAATGCTAATCTAACCATTACATTAATTAACATTACTCTAATTAATCAACATATTTATTTAATATGTATGTTATATCTAAATAAATATGTTGATTATCTAATATTATATGTAGGTATGTTTAAACTCTAAAGTAAGGAGTTTGAGAAATAATGTATATATTATATTTTACAAAACCCTCATATAACCCTATATAATATATAAATTGTATATATATATATATATATATATATATATATATATATATATATATGTTTAATTTCGACTTTTAATTATTACCGCTCCTTTTTTTCTTTTTTTTTAAATATATAAGATATTTCTAATTAAAATTTTGTTTTAAAAAAATTATTTTTTTTTTTTCTTTTTTTTTTAAATATATAAGATATTTCTAATTAAAATTTTGTTTTAAAAAAATTATTTAAACAAAATTAAATATAAAATATAAATATAAAAAAACAAATTAAATAATAAATATTATATATATATATAATATTTTTTTTTTGTTTTAAAATAAATAAATAAATAAAATCGAACAATGATAGGCATCATGGGACCTCGCATGAGGCCCACGTGCATCCTGCTCCCTCACACCAAAATAATAATAAAACTAAAATAATAATAAATAAATAAATGAAACATCGCTCAAACCCTATCCCTACGCTTATGCTTCTCATTTCACACTGCCTCCACCATTTCTTCCTCTGCAACTGCAGGCTGAGGGTTCGAGGGTATGACCCTGGCTCCATGGTTGGCCTCCTATAGTCATGGCCCCTTCAGTTTGCGAGTAAAAACCCTCTTCATACACCCTGATGTTCTCGTTGAGAGTGAGCATCGATGCACGGGTGTCTCTGTCCATTTTCTTGGATCCCTTAATTTAATCAGGGGGCTGACTCTTCCTCTATGGTAGTGGTTTATCTTCCTATGTAGTTGGGTCGAAACTATTGTCTCTGGATGGGAACAAGCTACACAAAGTGAGAAGAACAATGATAAGCATTGCATTCAACTTTCTTCACGAATCCTATCTATTTGACCAAGATGGACATGTCGAGGGCCTTGGTGGTGGCCACAACGAGCGTGGGCGCTATGATGGGTGAAACAACTGGAAATGCAAGCATGACAGAAGTCTTAATGGGGAGAAATGGAGGAGAGTTGACCTTCTTTCCCAAAGGATTCCAGGTTGCCCCGAGGAGCCCATCATCTTCAAGAACAACACCATATTTCCCCACGTCGTCATCTTCGAGGATGATGAGTGTCCCCTGGAGTGAACGCCTCCACCATCTCAAAGTCTGAGGAATATATCCTCAATGCTTCCAGTGAGACATACACCATGAAGTTGGATAAGAAGGGCACCTACGACTCCTAATGTGGTCCACACTAGGGATCCGACATGAAAGGTAAATTCACCGCCGATTAGTTTTACTTTTCATCAATAACACCAATGTTTCCACCCTTCTAACAACAACGACCTCAATGCAGTTTAAATGGTAGGGTGGAGGAAATGGGATGGCTTTAGCACCATGGTCACTCCCTCAATATTTTAAAAGAACGAGAAAAAAAACAATTTAAAGTTTAAAAGAATTTTGTTACAGGTAGAGCGAAGGACTATAGAAGGATATGAAGTCCTGGTTGGCATCCTTAGGTGGTTGAATCCGGCAGTTCGGAGGAAATGGGAGGGCTTGACCACCATGGCCGCCCTAGTGAAGCAAAGAGCGGTATTTTTGCTTGAATACTGCTATTTGAAATGCTTCTTAATTGTGGTCATCAACTAAAGCGGATCAAGGGCTAGCCATACCATGCCCAATGGAGAAATTAGACTAACAAATATTTCAGGTATCTCTTTTACCTTTACTGCTTGGTCGATTTATATTTTTCTATGGTCTTTGTTTTTATTTTTTTCTTTTTCTTTTTATTTAATTATTTATTTATTTTTAACAAGTATTATAAAGATTTCATTATATGTGTGTGTGTGTGTGTGTAATATTGTGTTTAAATAAATATCCACTCTGTTTGTAGCTAACTTCTTAGTTGTAAAATAAGTTGAATAACATTCGATTTGTAAAAACAAATTTTATAATAAAGATGTTGTAAAATCTTCTCTCATACTCTCATTCTACTCTCATGCAGTTGAGGATTCTTACAAGTTAGAAGGTGGCTCTGTAAACAAGGAGAAATAGGTTGCAATCATGTTGCATGATATATTTTCCTGCTACACTCTCTCTTTATCAAGATTTCTTGGGTAGTTTTATTAAGGTTCTTGGGTCATTTAAGGGTTATCCTCAAGGGTTTATGACATGTAAACAAAGGGTTTCTAGGATATAGGTGAGGAGATGTTTTAGGTGTTGGACACACCTACCACACTTAGAGGGGAGGGCCAATGAGTGTGGGGCTCTTTTTCAAAACTTCCCTCTTACACAAAACTCATTAGTTAGCATTCAATATTTTACTCATTACTCATTGTTGTCATTTGTAACCAGTTAAATGTGAACACATATCAACAACACATATCAATAATATATCATCAAAAAATCATCACCACAAGGAACATAAAGAACACAATATGTATGTACAATTTTCTTTTTATTATGAACAACAATACTTGGGGTTTTTCAGCAACAACTGAATAGAGTACAACTCTACAAGAGCACCCGTTCTATAATGAAAGACTCAACTTACATACTCAGCACCAACTGAGATGAGGAAACAATCCTCAATAGATATAAATCTGCAACAGGTATGTGACCTGTCAGTAGTGCAGCCCATGTGTGTATGTGCCTTGGCTCACTACAGCCCGCGTATGTACGCGACCAATGTATACAACAACATGTGTATACCTTATGAGCTATTTAGGGTTTATCCTTCAAGATCAACTCAGATCCTCTGCAACCAATTTATCATTCTCTTCTATCTCTCACTGTCCAAACTGACCACCAGCTAGTCACAACACATCCAAGCTCTCCAATGGCTTACTCATTCTC
>SNQJ01S0009067.1:169148-193412 GCA_010110895.2 Picea sitchensis
AAAAAACGCTAACACTACGCTCGGCCTTGCAGAAGCCATTCGCTCCGACCACCTGCAATGAAACAGCAAGTGACAAAACCGCCTGCTTTAAATCCTGAGCTGCACTGCCTCACCTGAACCCTGCTTAGTGCCAGTTTTCTTCTTACCGTAAACTGTGCAAATTCTCCCCAGACGCTGAAATTATGTACCCCAAATCAAAATCTGGCGCACGTCGGGAGCCCACTGTTATCATTATTGTTAACTCCTCCCTGATCAATATCAAACTCGCACAAAGCGGAATGGTTTCCCTTCACACGGGCAAACAGATCACGCTCGCTTCCATAACGCACTTGTCCAGATTTCACACAAACGCACAGCATGACAAATCAGGTGGTCACCCACAGGCTCGACACGACTCACTCACAATCAAGGCTACTCTACTCTCTGCATGATCCTGGGCACTCCCGTGAGGGAGTCACGCCCAGCCCTGAAGCTCTGATACCATGATAAAATGGGAGAGTAGAGTGATATAAACAGATATTCAATTGCATCTGTTATCAATACAATGGACTCTATTATATAGAGTGTACAGGTTGTTATCAGATCTAACTTATTCTAAAGATAACTGGAGAGGTTGAGAGAATATCTCAACCACACACCAAACTAGGATCTCACCAATCCAACTCTCTAACAACCTCTTAATAATAGGATCACACAACTCATGTAGAGATGAACTCTACCTCTCAATACATTAGCAAGAACATTAGATAAGTAGGAATTATATATTCCAACAATACCATTACCTAACCCTAGAAGATTTTGATAGTCTAGTCAAAGTTCATTACATTATATTTCTAGTTTTGGTTTGTCCCAAAAACAAATTCCCAAACATTGTTGTATATGAAGTTAATGAAAACAAAATGAATAAATTAGTGAGTCTATTTTGAATCATTAGTGAGTCTATTTGGAATCAATTATGCAGGTTGTTTTGAGTGCCATGTACTATGTATTGCCATACGATCATATGAACCCCACAAGAGCTGACCTTTAGTCGCTTCCTTCTCATCCCTTTGTTCCACTGTGCTTTCCTTTCTGCCAGGTCTTCCATCTGCCTTTGTTTATTATTCTCATTATTCAACACTACGTGAAGAAAGTCTCTAAGACCATGCCCATAGTATTCAAACTCAGATTTGTGATCCTTTTCCAACTACAATGATATCTTCGAACATAAAGAGGTTGGTTGGAGTAGCAAGAACATCTTCCTCTCCACAATAAAATTCATGGTGGCTTCAATTCAGGAACTTATTCTGATACTGTATACTTTATATTGTTGAGATCACAAATAGATTGAGGGGATTGAATGGAACTAAAACACCAAGCCAACAACTTGCAGAAAAAAAGAGAAGAAACGATCACTAAAGAAATGCATTATGACTGAACAAAAGGTGTGCTAGAGAGATAAAGATGCCCAAGAATGAGTTTTCTATACATGAGATGCACAACTGCACATAAAATAGAAAATGAGTAGGAAAATCTGGAAAATGCAGTTTCCCAACCCAATATCATGCTTCTCCCTTGAAAATCCTTTATACATTTGTCAATCCCATCACTCATGCCTGAATAGAGAACTTGCAAATAATGTCATCTTCTAGCCTCGCAGAAAGGAAGGAACAAAGGCCTATCCAGAACAAAAAGGAATATAACTTCTCTACATCGAGTATTGTGGAAATTCAAGTAGCCTTCATGAAGATCCCACAATAGAAGACAAAAAGCCTTGCATACCTAGAAACAATGCAAAGTCCTGCTGATTGCACAAGAACTACAGTTTTCTTCAATGAAATAATGATAGTAATTCAAATTTCAACTTTCAAGAACCCACCAAAAGAAAAAGAGACGATACAAGGATCCTGGCAAGTTAAAGGCCATCATGTTGATTCATGTGAGATATATTCATTAAAATCTAATTCAAAATCCTTGCAAGGAAAGATTCTTCACGGTGAATGATTATTTTGACATGAAAGATTTTCTTGGAGCTTTTTTGTGGGCAACTGCTACATTTCCTGTTGGAATTTCTACTACTTTTTTATAGGTACCCTCAAAAAAATGATTTCCCTTCTACATTCATAATCCACATTTTGACATGAATGATTTCCCAGTATTTAAAATCCATTACCTATTCTAGCTTTGTTTCAGTTTTTGTTGTTTTTCCTGTAAATATAAGACACATTGTACAATTAAAAAAAAACAAAAATTATACAAAGTTGAAATCAATGGGTTGGCTGTGACAGTTGAAGTTTCATATCTTGCTTATGAATTTTTGGTGTATAAATACATTAATGTATAGCAATGAAAAGTAAGTGATTTCCCCCCTCATTTTTTGTGTCTACAGAAAATCTATTTTCAGATCTCTTAAGTGCATGGGAGCCGGTTTTCTTCTTGATGTTATGTTTTATGTCTTTGCATCCTGTTATCTTCATTTCTGCATTTTGTTGCCTTTTCATGTGCTCCATATTTTCTTCTATGTCCCTACATGGTTTGTTTCTTTCACATGGTATTACAACTTTAGGTAGTTTACAGAATGCTTGAAATCCCAGAAACCAATGTACATATAGTTTGTGGTTTGCATATATTCAATTTTGGATTTCCTTAATGTAAATTACACAATACTTATCTATTTTGCATAAATCTTCATCCAAATATGAAAATGTTTTTCATACATTTTTTCCTCTTCAATGAAATTCCAGAAGGATCATCGCCTATTTCCTCGATAAAAACTAATACATTCTTTGTTGGATGTAGCCATGAGTGAGGAACATGGTACCTTCTTGAGGTGGTTATTTTGGTTAGTATCAATATGATTTTTTTTTTTAAGAAGCTAAAAATCTGTTGAAAGTATCAAGGGAGAGTAGCCACCTTGCCTACGCTAGCAAAAGTAAGGCATAGTAAGGAAAATTTTCCCTTAAGTAGCCCCTCTTGCACACAACATAGTTGCAGCAAAAGCCTGGTCAGTTCCTAATAAGGCTACTCCACTGACAAACATCCCCAGATTTATGTTTGTCGTGCCCAAGGTTGCCCCTCATGTAACAATTTACCTTGTTGTATTTCATTGTGTTTACAGTGTTGTACACAACGAAAGCAGTTTTACCTCATACTATAGGAAGTATATTACTATGAAATATACAAATAAGCTTGTCCTAGGAATGGATATGCACTGTAATGATTTTGCTAGTTAACAATTTCCATTTTTGATTGGTTATCCACAATTAGAATCACATTTGGATGAGTAATAAGTTCCTCTGTAATTGCATACATCAAAGCAACCATCATAGGGAGCCTTCAATGATACAAAATAACACCCAATATGATTTCCATTTACCCATGCTTGTCGTTTTCTCATGATGCTTAGGTCCAAAGCCACTAAATTGGTGCCTTCAGGTGCATTAAACTCAATCTACATGATCCATCAATAAAATTATCAACAAAGCTCTGACTGTCACTATAACTAGGATGGATACATCTATACTAGTATACGGTTAGTGGTTGGAATGACCTCATCATGTAACCAGCCCAAGTCCAAATATCGACTGATGTAAATCCTGTATGTGTGTGGCTGAAGGTGTTTGATATCATGTATCTAGGTTATAAAGAACCAAGTGAAAGAAGAGTTCCATATATGTAGATGAATCACGACTTTCATATCTGCAGATGAATCAGAGACATCGATTACCTTGTACCAAATGAGAGAAGATTGTTTGGGAGGGTTTACCCCTGAAACCCATTCAACTTGGTTTTATCCAGTGTTTGAATATAGTTGTAAGTATTCTCCCTTCAGACCTATTTGTGATTAAAAAGAAAATAGATAGGCCTCAATGTTAGAATGGGAATTTTGATTGAGTATGAATACATGGAAAAACTTGATCAATATACCAACCAGAGATCAATCATTCCTAGCTATAACTTGTTGGGATTATTACTTCGTGAAAACCAGAAGAGAAAGTGGCAGAAAACAAATGGATAAAATGACCTAGTTTGGCAGTAAATACTCGGTAATACCACATCTAGAAGCTCAAATCCATTGGACCATCTCTAAGTCCCATCAATTTCACAGGACCATTTATTCTCGACAACCATGTATCAAAGAAAGGTCTGATGTTCTATTAACCAAAAAAAATCAATTCCCATTATTTCATACCGAGAGTAGTTGATTCATATAGCCCCAGTAATATATATATTTTAAAGTCCCTGCTTATTTAAAAGCAATAAACTATCCTTTCAATATTTAAATCCTCTAAGTGTTCAAGTAAGGAATTGAACCTGCAATCCAACTGTCATGTTGAGTAGAGCAATATGATTCTCTCCAACCTGCAGTGCAATCGTCTTCTCAAACTTAAACCCCCATTTCGAATAATCTCCAGTCTGAGATCTTGTGGAACATCATCATCATGTTCATAATATTTTTCTGATTTTAATCAACTCATCCATCAATCCAATACTATATCAAATTATTCAGTTCAGATATAACAAAAATTTAAGAAATTAGCTTTCATGGTGTGCTAAATCAACCAAAAATAAGAAAATTCTCTAGAAATTATATAGAAATGTTAAACATCTTACTCATCTGTGAAATTTCCATTGACAAACACATGAAGTGTATGTCCTCGACTATCCACATGCAAGACTAGTTGGCTTCCACTCTTTAAAGTGTTCATCTTCATGGATATAGATACTGGGATATAGATACTGTATTGACAAAACACAGAAATAAAATCAAAATTCTAACAAATTTGTGAAGTAATAGTCCTATCATATCTTTAGAGTACTTAGATTAGAGTACTTATTAATGTGGAATGGAATTTCATTATAAATATATATCTAGATAACAACCACAAACTAGAGAAATCCAGAATACAAGAGATTGATATTGCTGGAAATGTTTGTTGAGGAAGGATGTTATAACAACAATCTATGAACTTGCACAAAAAACAACTTCCTAATTGGAAACACGTTTGGGGTAAGGCGTTTTAATCCCCCTTGTCTCAAATGCAGAAGTTAATCACAGGTTCATAATACCTTATTTAAAACAATAGATAATCACTTTTATCTAAAATTGTGCTTAATTGTTCTAACAATACGTGGGAAAATAATTTGTGTTGTCCTCATATTCCAACATATTCTTTGTTCCATGACCAGTTTACATATATTTTTCATGTATCTCCACTTGATGTTGCAACATGATGAAGGGAATCCATGCTGACTTGCTCCATTCCCATTAGGGAAGTCTGTATACTAATCTATAACATTATATACACATCTAATTACAGGTCCTATGTAATCCCACAAATTTCATCATCACCTCATCTATTCTGATGACAATCAATAAAAAATATCACTAACCCATGCAGTGTTATAGACCACATTTTTGCAGTCACACAAGACACTAACATACCAAGCAGGTAGATTATAAAATACTTCATTGAATCCCATGACTGCATCCTCCTTACTGTGGACATTGCTAAGGAAAGAAACACATACACCCGAATTCTTTATAGTGTCCTACATATTCAGGGTAATTTTGATGCCTAAAAGTTTCATTAGTTTCCATCTCAAAATCTTTTAGAACCACACTCCATTGCAAGAAATAAATTCTTATATGCAATGGAATTGTGTATAAATTCTTCAATAGAATGACAAACTTCAAGGCCTTAGCCCAGTGAAATGATATTTGCGTCTCCATAGATTAGATCAGGTTCACACAACTTTATCGCTTAGTGAACTCTTTCAGATTCCCCCACTTCGTCTATCTTATGTTCCCTATAAGGATGATAGAGTACCACAATTACATAGAGATATATATACATGTGAATGGAATCATGTGAAATAGTGATAGACTGTGTTCTCTTTAATTCATGCAAAGCATATTCATGTACACACCGCCTGTTATAAAGAATCGGGGCATTTTTCTTTAAAAGAATCCCAATACCATAAAATCGGAGTGAATGAAACCAGAAAGCTTGTTTTACATCAATTGTGGGGTTGATATTGCTACCAGAAATTCCCCTTCTTGCAAATCATGGGCGAATGGAAGGTTGTAGTTCGGAATTGCAGGGGCGAAAACGTTTTTTTTTTCCTCTCTGTTGGAATAAACGTGGGCTAACCCTCCCTACCTATTTTTTTTAAAATAAATTTAGGGCGAATGGTAATAATGAGAAAAATGCATCACAACACACAAAATTCGCCCAATAAAAATTTGGAACCCTCTAATTTCGCATATCCAAATGAATGTTTTGTTGTGTGCATTGATGCATGCAAGGAAAGGCTCGATGGAATCCTCACACAAAAATATCATGTGGTGTGCTATGAGTCCAGGAAATTAAAAGAGCATGAGAGTAATTATGCTACACATGACATGGAATTAGTAGCAATTGTACATGCATTAAAAATGTGGAGATATTACCTCATGGGGAGGATATTTGAGCTAAGGACATACCACTGTGGTCTAGAATAGTTTTTTGGATATCCCACATTAAATGCCAGACAAACTAGATGTATTAATTTTTTTAGTGAGTATAACTTTGAAATTAAGCACATCAAAGGAAAAGAAAATCAAGTAGTTGTTGCACTCAACAAGAGAGCTCATGAAATGTCTATTTCATCTTTTAGTACGTATAGGACTGATCTGAAAGATAAAATTATTGAAGTAGCAAACTCAGATCAACATTATTTAAAAATAAAAGAAACATTACAGCAAGGCAATTTCTAACAAAAATTCAAGTATTATGAGGTGAATGAGGATGGAATTCTCATGTATAGAGGCAAGTCATATGCTTTGAATTCCAATGATCCGAAAAATACAATGATGAAGGAAATGCACAATGTGCCATATGTTGGTCACCCAAGATATCAGAAGTTAATTTAAGTCATAATAAGCCAATACTTTTGGCCAGGAATGAAAAAAGAAGTGGCTAATTATATAGCCAAATGCCTAGAATGTCAAAAACTGAAGACAAAGCAAAGACATCCATCAGGTTTGTTACAGTCATTTCCCATTCTAGAATAGAAGTGGGAAGTAATTACGGTTGATTTTATTACTATGCTTCCCAAAAACGTGAAGCAGCATGATTCCATCATGGTGGTGGTAGATAAATTAACTAAGGAGGCACATTTTATTCAAGTGAAGGATACACATAAGGCAACAAATATTGCATAAATCTACATGAAAAAAGTTGTCAGGCTAGATGGAGTGCCTAAGGCAATAGTTTCAGATAAAGATCCCAAGTTTACATCCAATTTTAGGAAAGGTTTGTTCAAAGGTTTTGAGACAAATTTAAATCTCAATACAACGTATCACCCAGAGTCAGATGGGAAAATAGAGAGGACTAACAGAATAATTGAGGACATGCTTAGAATGAAGGTGATGGACCAACCATCAAAGTGGGAAGATTATATTCATTTAGTTGAATTTTCTTACAGTAAAGGGTATCAAGACTCATTAAAAATGATCATGTTTGAAGCATTGTATGGTAGGAAGTGTAACACACCAGTGATTTGGGATAATCCAATAGAAAAAGTAGTTATTGGGCCAGATTTGTTAAAGGAAATGGAAGAGAAGATTAAAAAGATCAAGTATAATTTAAAGGTTTCCTAGGAAAGGAAGAAAATTTATGCAAACAATAACAAAGTTTTCATAGATTTTAAAGTGGGCGAACATGTGTTTTTAAAAGTGAAGGCGAAAAGAATTCTGCTAAGATTAGGAAGTTTCCCAAAGTTGCAGCAATATATTGTGGACCTTTTGAAATATTAGAAAAGATAGGGCCAATTGCATACATGATAGCATTTCCTACTTCCATGAGAGTACATAATGTATTTCATGTGTTATTATTAAATAAATATGTACCTGACCCTAACCACAAAATTTATTGGACTATAATCCAGGTGGAACACGAAGGGGATTTCTTGGTGGAATTAGTACACATCTTGGGCCGAAAATTTAAAGTGCTCAAGAATAAATACATAGGGTTGGTAAAGTTTCAATGGAACTACTACGGTCATGAAGATGCTACATGGGAGCACGAAGAAAACATGTGGGACGAATACCCGCAATTGTTTTTCAATTTTGAAGAAAACATAGTATAAGAATGCAAGACTCCATTTTGAGAAGCTAGAGTTCTTGAACCACATCTCATAGTCCTAGCCAACCTGTGTTGGGGACTTGAAAAATGAATGGTATAGCCTGATGGACTAAGAACAATGAAGCAGTTACATTCCTTGGGTCAACGGGTTGAGAGGAACATGAGATTATGGTTGGAATTGTTGTTGGAGTTACAGAATTGCAGAATTTTATTTCTTTAAACATTGTGATGTAAATTTGTGTGTGTGTGTGTGTGTGTGTGTGTAGGCATACTGTGCACTGAGGATGGCGCACAATTGTAGGGGAGGGGGAATGTAACATCCCGACTATATTCCCCAATTTAATCAATGCTTAATGTAGATATAATTTGTGGCTATGGCCAAGTGATGTATATGTGAATTGTAATTCTGAATTTTAATAATAAAATGTGACGTCACCTACTAAGGGAGCAAGGAAAAAGGTGGGGGTTGATTAATCCACGAGAGAGGGGAGGGTCTAAGAGAATGTATAATACAACGGTACAAGGGGGAATTACCCATGTTTATTAATTCAACCCACTTCCTAAAATTTCTATTGGTATATGAACTTTCTAATTTATGATTGAGTGTTCCCAAATCCAATCACTGAATACATGTAAGAGGTTGGGCATGAGAAGTCACATCCCATAGTTATTGGGAGAATGGGGATGAGTACAATTAGAAGTCTATGAGTCAAGAAAATAATCCAGAGAGGAAATTTGTATGGGAAGTTGCAATAGTTTTAGAAAGTCAATGTTTTGCATGAACAAGTAAAGAGTAGGGAAGAAGAGCTTGGAGATGGAGCAACCATGGAGGGAAAATTAGAGAGCATGATGGAGTGTTTTTGGAGGATTTTGGAGACGAAGACTTAAGAGACAGGTTTCTAGGCCTGAAGAGTGAACTCCTATGTGAGTTGCATTGTAACAATAAGTCTTTGTTGTTGTTGTTGTTGTTGGTAGTTTTCCCGGAAGTGAGTTCCCTTGAGTTCCCAACGAAGATATTCTCAGTTTCATATGCCAGAGAGACCATGATAAACGAATGGGACACCTGAGAGACTGAGATCAGTGAAGGGGTACATTCCTTGAGTTAGATAGGTCGAGAGGAAGAGAGATGGTGGAAAATCAGGATAGTTGTAGGAGAATGGAGTGGGTTGGGGGGTTTATAAGATGTGAGTGGACAATGAGAGACCACCCTCTTTTGTGGATTGCTAGCCCTAGCTCGGTGGTGACTTTCTTTTGATATTTAGAACAATAATTATATTTTTGGGTGGAACGTTTGTCCCAAGCAACTGGTTGCACAAATAAATTAAAAGATAAGTGTTTTATGTGGTGTATGTGTTATATTTATGAGCTAAAATGTTGTGCATCCACTATGTGTTTAAAAGGATTTATATGTTGTTGTATTTCAGTTTATTAGTTGTATTTCATGTTTATTTTCAAATTTTGTAGATGCATTTAATTAATGGTAATAGATAGAAGTTAAATTTGGTTGTAATTCGTAGTTGGTAAGCTATAGGAAATTAGTTAGAAGAAATTTTTTTAATTTATGTGTTTTCCACACGTACTGTTCCTCGGCTGGGCTGGGGAATGTTACACAAGATTTCTTGTGAACGCAAGGCAAAGAGAATACTAAAAATGAGAGATGTTTTAGGTCCCTTGTTTGTGTGACTTGTGATAGAATAAACAACTAATATAAAGGTGAATACTAAATTTGAAAATGTTGATTGTACAATGAATTGTTAACTAGGAAATAATCACAAGTAGTGAATGATTAACCACAATAGTTATTTTCCCATCTAGCTATTTTCTTTTAAATGAGTTTAAGAAATGTAAATTTGAACAAACCAACAATTTAAATGGCAATAGATGAAGTCCTAAGCTATACATCAAAGTGTAATGACAAGTAATAAACCACCCATGTGGAAAGTACTAGGAATTACGATCACGTACCCTAGCCACTAAATGATTTAATTACTAAGAATAATCAATGATATGCAATATAAAATATACAACAACCTATCATTTCCTAAAAATTAAAAATTTCCACCTAAAATTCATGAACCAATTGCCTAATCCCAAAAACCTAAATTTGGATAGATCCATAACCTAGTACATAGAAATACATGTGAATGACGCATGAGAATAGTTAAAACATTTGTGAAAAAAATGGTGCAATCAACACTCAGTGTGACCGTGATGTTCACACAGTTACGAAAATTTATTCCATGCAAATCACATGAAACAAAGAAAAATAGGTGCACAAAACATCGAGAGTTCATAAATGAGATCATCTTTTAAAACCTCACCTTACTAGTGGGTGTCAACATCTTTTAAACTAGTGGGTGTCGAGTGAAACTAAAGACCTACAAATGAACTTGCAAATAAAGATAAGTCAGATATCAGTTGAAAACAACCTAAGAAGTAATATAAGATTATCTAAACCCAAAAATTGGAGTCACTAATCTATAATATGGATTTTTTTCATTAGGGAGAGAATCCCCTTAATTTAGCTTAGATGTAAGTTAAACAATAATACTTATATATTATTATAATGGAAAATCATAAGAGTGTGATATCACCATAAAAGAATGAACGGATTCAAGTGGGATCCAACACTCTCCTTGGGATGGGTCTTTTTCCTTTTTGAAACCTCTCTCTAACTATGGTGAATGAATAAATCTTGGTTCCTTAAGGAAATGACATAAGCAAGCATGAGAGACAAAGAGAAGGATGATTGATATCCAAGCTCATTCTTCCAACATCACCTTGCAATTTTCCATGTTATTTAAATGCTACCCCATGGTTTTCATTTATAGGCACAATTGGAGCTCCAATGGTGAACTAGTTCCAATGTAATGCTACTCATCCAAATGGGATCCATAATGCTTTATAATGACCCTTGGGAGGCCAAAGGAATTATCCTTTATGAGGTGAGAGATAGAATTCTCCTTGTACACCATCCTAGCGTCACTCAAACTAGGCATATTTGTCATTAATTGGATTTCACTTTAGCAAGGTTGCATGGGTATCAAAGGATTTCCATCATGATTCATGCTTAAATGAAAGGATAGTCACATGATCTAATAAGTAATAAAATTTATGTTTGATTTTACTTAATAAGGTGTAAAGTAGCCATGAGGGAGCATGAATGAGTTTTAACTAGTGATGTCTCTAAATGCTTGCCTAAATGTCACATGTGTTCAAAATTAAAGAAATAACACATGGTTTGGTGGGCATGGACTTGATCCCTAATTGAACCTTGTCAATATCAAGAACCATGTATAACACCTAGAAACCATGACACAAACCCTCTTCAGAGAGTCTTTGGCATCTGAGTTGAAATTGGGTGCCATTATGAGTTCTTGGGCATCCTAGGTAGGGCTTGGGTCCTTTCCTAGTCGAACAAGGGAAATAAGAACTTCCAATATTATACCTTTCTTCTTAGGCTCAATAACCAAATTGAGTCCTTGAACCACCACATATGACCATTGTAGGGTATCAATTTACTCCAGGTGTGTTATGGGTTCAATGACTAGGTTAGCTTTGAATCAATAATGGGTCTCAAGTTTTAACAAATGTTAGTTGAGGAAAACAAGGGTCTTGTGCCCTAAATGACACTTCACCGTGAAAAATTCCTACAATACACAAAGCATTCCCTCTCTTTAGGATATTTCGACTAAGAGTGATTACTAGGGGACATTATGATGTTTTTAGTAATATTGATAGGTCTTTTGGTCTTGACAATGGCCAGGGAAAGTGTTGTGAGAAATCTTACCCTGTGGACAAGTTAAGCTCCCCTTAGTCGGGTTTCTTCGGCTAAGACAAAATAGAGAAAGTGGACACTAACATCCCTTACTCCTGTCTATTCACACATTAAAATGAGAAGAAGGAAAAGGAAATCAGAGTGCACCTTTTTCAAAGGTTGTCCTCATTGTTCCTTGTTTCTCTAGTGTTGGATCCAGTCCTAGCTTGATCACGATCTTCCTTCTCTTAGACAGAATGATCTTACTCTTATACTACTTGACAAATTTAGATGAAAGAAAATCTAACTAAATGAAACAAGCATAACTTTCATATATAAACTAAATGAGACAGGAGTATGGGAATAGGCCAAGCTTATATTCATGAGAAACAATGGACAACACTTACAATCACCTTGATGTTGAGCAAGCTTCATCCAATGCTTCTCCTATCCAACCCCTTACTGTATGTTGACAAATGAACCAGAGGTTTGATATGCTTCATACCTTAACTTCATCTAATCTCCTCCACCTTTGAGAGACCTTGTTTATATAGAGGCTTGGGAGGTTTAACCAATTTAGAATAGCAAGGGAAGATTGATATATTTCCTCCATAAGTTAGGAGTGATTACCCAAAAAGGAGAGAATCGATATTATGAGTCATCCCTCAATCATAACCACCATAAGTATGTCGGATCTGACCCATAAAATAAGGTGGGATTGGTTAAAACCACTCTAATAAGACTAACACTTCCTACAAACTTGACAGAAGGTGTCAGGGACGCTCCCTCTTGGTTTAGCAAGAGGCTTCACCCTAGGGGTGACACTCCATAATCCATGGCAAGGGACATCAGTGCTCCAACTAAGCTAATCAACAAGGGGGGAGATAATGTGTTCGACCTTCAGAAAGTCAATTTTCTTCTATTTTATAGCTAGGGAACATGGTAAAATATTTTCCATGGTGTCAAGGATTTGAAACTAAGGTGCAACACTTAAATGTGACAATTTTTCATGTAACATATTTCCCCCTAAAGTGTGAGGGCAACAAAACCCTAATGGTTGAAACACTTTATGATGTGCGCCAAGGGGTGCTGGAATAGGAGAGTTGGATGGAAGATGCAAGTAAACATCAAACATCATATTTATGAATCATCTTGAGGTAGGCATTCCCATTCTCGGTGCAAATTATACTAGTATCATAGTCGTCAACTAATACACTGTGGATCCATGATAGCACTGACTAAGGATATGGATACTAGACATAAAACGTGGATCCATATCTCCATGACTGAATTGAGTCATAGCCACGAAAAAGTACACAGTGGAGCTATGATATGACAATCAACATAGCCATGGACCAATACAAAGTGGATCTATGTGACAGTATATATCAGTAAGATTATTCTCCATCGCAACCTGGGTTGGGCACATAACACTGGTAGATTCCCAAAGGGTTCCCAGGGTCTTCATCCTGATCCCGAACCACTATGATTCTAACCATGTGAATATAGGTTTTAATGTTGAACATGGTAGAAACCACTTGATTACCGGTCATTAATGTATGTCGTTAACAAGTCCAAGGGAAATCACTAGTGATTTCAATTACTCCCAAGGTACCCTAATACAATCTGGCCATTGTGAATCAATGAGTTAAAGTCGAACATTCGGTGGAATCTTCCGATCAGGGGCCAATGATTTAAACCCATTGTCGAAAGCGGGGAAACTTGCCATTGAGGCATGCAGGCTCCAAGGAACTAATTGGTTTCTAAGTCTGACTCCTGGATAATGTATTGAAGTCAACAGGAACTGAATCGTCGAAGGAGGGCCATGATGTATCCCCCATCATCGACACAAAATTGATTAGGATAGTAATTTGAGATGATAGAGAAAATGTAGACAGACTGAAACATGCATGAAAAATGGATAATATTGCAAAGGTTGATTGAAGTTGAGAATTCCCTTGAATATTGCGTGGAACGACAAGTGACTTGGAAGCATTTAATCGACGAGGCATGGATACAAACATAATGTAACGAAAACCAAAGGTTATCTTTGAAGGAGTCGAAAGAGTATGACGACACATAGAATTGGTATGAATCAAAGACAAGAGGATTACCCAACTATAAGACGGATGCAGACAAGTGCCATGTTCAAGGGTGACTAAGAAAAATTGTCGTAATGTTTCATAAACTTAACCCACTTCCCAAATTCCCTCCCCATCTAGATAGATGAGTACCTCTTTATTTTTTAACGATCTTGAGGAGGATAACAAATTCTTTGTATAACTCACTTTCAGTAAGTTCCTCTTCACATGTTTAACAAACCTGAAGAAGTAAGGGTTCGATCCCAGATGGGTCCTTCAATGAATAATTTTATGAGTCCAAAGAAGGTAAACTCGGTGGATTTTCATATTTAGGGAGTTTGAAAATAACTTAAAGGAAACTCCAAAGTTGACTTTTTCGTAAATTTAGTCTCCCAAGCATGAAAAAAGTGTAAAAAAATACAAGGGATAACTCTTCTAGCCGAGGTTGAATAGAGTATTTAATTTTCATAATTAGTCTTATGAGGACGAAAAATGGGTAAACTACCACTCGAAATACGCCCTTTCAAATCCTTTTAACGAGCGTGAAAGGAGACAGGCTCGCTCGACAATGTTTTCATGTTTAGAGAGTCTGAAAAGAGCTTAAAGGAGACTCCAAAGAGTTCATTTTTCATATAGCTTTTACGAGTCCAAAAAAGTGAAAAAGTTTACTCAGTAACTTATTCTCATTACGAGCACGAGAAAGAACAAATACTAGCTCGATTTCTTCCCAACGTAATGTCCAAAGGTGGCTAGAAAAGGTAATTGTTGATTTCTTTGAGGATACTAGTAATATTGATGAGGCATCGAAATACCAGTAGGACCATAATTTGGTTGTAAAGGTACGTTATATCCTAATCATCCTCCCATAGGTTTTTGTTGAGGAATCTGGGCAGTAAGAGCGGGATTCACTAGTTGAGGAATTTGGGCAACAAAAGTGGGGTTCACTGGTTGATTAGGTATACTTCCTTGTAGAGGAACACATTTTTGACTTTGTTGACCCCAGGTAGGGTTAATAACACCTATGTATGAATAGAAAGGAGCAAGGGATGTTAGTTTCCACTTGTTATATTCTTTCTTTGTTGAAGAAAACCCGACTAAGGGGAGCTTAACCTGTCTGCAGGGTAAGATTTCTCACAATAGAAAGATAATAAGGGCCTTAGGCATTTAACAAATTTCCTCAAGATCAATAATAATGAAAGATGCATTGAAACACCACATTGGATATTTTTATGGGTTCTTTGGCCTCTAAGTGGGATATGGCCACCATTAATTGGTTTTGGGTAGTAATGATGGGTCTAGGGGTCTAGACCATGGCCAAAAAGGAAAAAAAGGGCCTTACACATGAAAATGAATATTATAGGCCTCAATCATAGTGAACCAGGAATTCGACCATGAAACATGCCCTCTCTGTGGGCACTTTCAATTTCTAGTGGCGTTCCAAGCACCATTAGATTTGTTTTGCAAAGGGATGGGTCTAGGGGGCTTCGTCATGTTCAAGAGAAGAAAATAGGTCCTCTTTCTTAAATAATGGTTTTAGTGCTAAATATTTTCTTTTGAAACATGTCAAGGTGAGGGAGTTTTAATGGTTTTTATTTTATGTAAAAAAATTGCATGCACATTAATAACACACGTGTTTTTCTAAATTTAAAAAAACAAATTACATGGGATTGGATTTCCTCTACATGTTGGATGAGTTCACTACTTTGGTTTTAGCGTGGGAGTGATGAACATGATGGTTCCAGCTACATAAACAAGAACACGAGCTCCCTATTACTATCTTCAATTTTGAGGAGATTTTTAAATATGGTGGTCTACATATTCATTTCCAATTAAACTACAAACACTTATAGAGCTTTGTATGTTCAAATTCCACACACACACATATCATGACTCTAAAATGCATAGGGATTTTGTTTCCAACATAATTTTTTATTACCTCATCCATCTAGAAAATAAATTATATGGTGCACAAGTATAGAAGAAAACTTGTCAATTGGGTTTAGCCAAAGTGGTTTGTGTTGAGGGGTGTTTCCCCCCCACCCAAGTTCAATTCACGCAAGTGACATGTTGAGCTCTTAAATGAGCACGCTATCAAAAATTCGGCTTTCTACAAAATATGGTTTATCCTGGGTACCATCCTCAAAATGAGGGGAAGTGCCCGGTAGGTTTCCCTTGGAGTTATTTCAAGGGATTTTTTTTTTTATAAACGGAGACCTAAACACTAAAAAATAGAAAATTGATTGATTATGTTAAGACCCTCAAACCTAGTCTTAACACTTAACTTTGTAATTTCAAGCTTCGTTGACTTTATTAATTTTAAGAATAAATAAAATTAACATTAAAAGATATACAAAAATAGTGGTGCATAAGAATTGACTATTATGTACAACTGCAAAAAAACAATTCAAGAAATTTCATCATTTATTTACTAAATTGAGATCCTAATGCGAACATATGCATTATATTTTAGAGAAGTAACATACCATTGTTAAAAAAACATGATCTTTTTAGCTATACAATTTTTTCATAAATAAAAGTTATATATTCTAAAAGCTAATTCAATTTCCTACATTCCATCTTTTTACACCATATTCTAATAAGTTGTGCATATAACTCAAATGATTCCTCGTAGTCAACATATTGTTGTTTTTCTAGATTTACATTACAACTAATGCATCGTGAGAGGGAAGCATTAGCTTGCACCAACCCTAATATAATCCACAAGTTATAATGCCCAATATAATTCCTAACTAATAACCTTGTAATGATTGTGTTGAGAGGCGCTTTACAGAATCCAAGTAGACGTGTCACATATGTAACACATAATGACACATGTAAGCTAAATTTAAAAAATAAAAAGTAAAACCAAGCTAGATCCATCTTAACCCTAGATCTATCATGCATCAAGAGGTATCAAATACCTCAAGTTGCAAAATTTTCCTCAATTTTTTGCACTCTAAAAAAGGTTTACACCTAGAGTAATTTGATGCATCTTGGTGCATGATAGATCCAAGGTTAAGATGGATTCATGTTGGTATAATTCCTAAACCATAAACATGTACTAATAAAATAGTTAACCCCATATTAATATTACCCCTGTTCACATACTAATATAACCCATAATCTCTAATACAATACATAGATATTTTTTTCCAAGTTACACTTCTTAGTGGAAACCCCCAAGTACGTCCCCTCATTTTGAAGATGGTAACAAGGGTAAACCCTAGAATCTTTAAGGCACAAGGTCGATCAACAATAGGGATCCAAGGAATTACAACAAATATACTCATTAAGAGTTCAACATGTCACTTGTGGGAATTGAACTTGGGTGGGGAGGATAACAAATTCCTCCCAACCACCTGACCTAAACTCAATTGACAATATGATACATAAATCTATATTAATATATTCGTTTTAATCCCAAGGGCGATATGTGTGTGGGGGGGTCATTTATGACCTTGAAGGAACATAGAGAATATATTTTTCTTGTGGATTGAGTCATAATACAAACAATCAGGTTGATATATGATACATAAATATATATTAATATAGTCGTTTTAATCCCAGGGGCGATAAGTGTGGGGGGGTGTCATTTATGACCCTGAAGGAATAGAAAGAATATCTTCTTCTTGTGGATTGGGTCATAATACAAACAATCAGTCTGAGGTGATGGCATTGTATATGGGAGTGAAGCTTATAAATTCTGAATAGCATAGGGAAGTAATAGTAATCAGCGATTCCAAGCTAAACATAAATGGAGTAAGGAAGAAAATTGAACATGGACAACATAACCTTGTTATAGCCTTTCAAAGAATTGCCAAGGAGGAGAAAAGGTTTAATACGGTGGAACACTTTCACATCCTAAGGAAGATGAATCAAAGGACAAATCTTCTGTTCAAAGAAGCCTAGGTTCTTTTGGCCAAAGAAGCCTATGTTCTTGGTCAAGGTAGGGAGTATTCCCCTATCAACCTATGTATTTTTGAACCTTTCCAAACATCACTTCATGACTACACGTCATCTCTCCATGGAATCAGATTGCATGGAAGTTGGATTAAACTCTCACTTGACCTCCTCGGACTTGTCAATTATCTGGAACACAAGTTCGTTTATGAATTGTACTCCCCTCTCATAATTATAAAAGGTGGGAGATATCTCCCTCGCTTCGAAATCTTGGACACTATGGAAATTGGGGTCAATCCACCCGGTTCAGGTGACTAAAACAATAAAGAGTAGTTCCTCCTAGATGGAAGGTGAATTATTTCATGGGGCATTAGGCATATCTTGGAGTGGTTAACTCAGTCAGCGAGTCATCACATAATTTCTTTTTGGTTCAGGGTCTCCATTCATCCCTTCTAGTCTTTTTTATATTTTATGCTCGGTCTCCTCTCAACTTTCTCCATGACTGCATTTTCACTCTACTTGATAGAAAGAACAATGTGGCAAGGACGGAATGCATCCTACCACTGTAATGGTTGTGAATTATAGGAATTGAAGAGGGCAATGAGACTATAGAACTCAATGTTGTTGTTGCACAAGACCAATGTGGCCCATTTGGAAGTGAGAAATCAAGAGCGAGAGGGGAAAAGGGAAAACAAAATTGAACTAATATTAGAGGCAATCAACAGCCAGGCAAGCAAAATTCAAGTTCTAAAGAAGGAAAATATAACTCTCAAGCAAACTATAACCTCCCTGATGAATTCACAAGACAACGTTTAGACTCTAGCAATTAGTTTAGCCAGGTTAGTTACAGTTCAAAGTGGCATTATAGTACAACATAATAGATATGGACAAAGCATGGAGATGGGAGGTGAAATTCAAGTGGACACCACACTTAAACTCTCATAACCTAGGTTTTTTATGTTCTTTAAATTATCTTACATGTTAGGAACCTATATCAAAATATATACCAGTCAGTGTTTTAGGTTTTTTTTTTTAACAACAGTGTTTTAGGATTTTTACAGTTGTAATAATCATAGTTCTAGGACAAGGAGATGAGCTTTTATATCAAAATAGACTCCTACAATTATATTTTGAAGCCTTGTGTACTTGATTATTGTTCATCTCAACTACAGTACTTTGTTAATACAAATCTATCAGTTCTTGTTTACACACACACACACACACATTCATTTTAATCCCATATTAATGTAATATAACTAGTTGCATATAAACTTGTAATAATATACCACCTAATCTATAAACAAAGTTACTGACTTAACGAGCACTGTGGCCTCAAAACGAGAACTCTAGCCCTTAAAACCCATATTTTTGCATGAAAAACATGAAAATGAACCCCCGAACCAAAAAGTCGTGCTACTGGTAGCACCATTTTTTCTAACATGGGTTAAAATTACAACATTTTCAAGCATGACCTTAAAAGTCAAATAGTTGCTCATAAAAACCTTAAAATCAACACCTAAATAAAAAAGTGACGCTAACTAAAGCAAAAAGTTTGTTTCTAAACCTTAAAATCATGGCTCATTATGACCTAATTGAAACTATGGCCTTGATATATATCCCTATGCAAAAAAAAAAACCTAAATTGAATACTAAATAGTCACTTCAAAAATGATTTACTAACCTTTTTTTAATTTACATTTAAAAATTAAATAAATAAAAAGGAGAAAATCTTGGCAATTTTTTTTTAAATAAAGAAAAAAATACATTTAAAAAATTTTATTCAAAATCCAAATTTAAAACCCATATTTTTGCATGAAAAAATGAAATGAGCATATTGAGGATTCTTGAATTAAGGATTGACTTGTCTAACTGAATATTCATTAATTAAATTTGAACCTAATTGAATTGAAGAAGTCACTTCAAAAATGATTTACTAACCTTTTTTTAATTTACATTTAAAAAATTAACAAATGTAAGGAGAAAAATCTTGGCAATTTTTTAAATAAAGAAAAAATACATTTAAAAAAATTCTATCTAAAAATCCAATTAAAAAAAAACAAAGGAAAAAAATGATAAGGAATTTAAAAAACAACAAATTTAAACATATATATGTATTTTTTAAAATAATAATAAAAAAACCCTTAAAACGTAAAACAAAATAGAAAAAATAAATAAATAAAAACACTAAAAAAGAAGTGAAATTCAAAAAATATATTAAAAACAAATGATTTAAAATAAAAACATATTAAAAATACCTAATCTAAAATTTTAAAAACTAATATAAAAAACAAAAATGAAAACATATATATTTTAAAAACATTTTAAAAATTTTCATATAAAAAATTAAAATTAAAATATATATATATATATAGCTAGGGAGCAATGTGAGGCACCACACACACAGACTCTTGGTCCCAAGCGATGGGTTTGCGCGAGGAGGATTTCGAGATCGTTGGTGGCTGAGCTCTCTTCCGGGTGCGGATCTAGCGAGTGTCTTTGGTCTGGCTTTGGATAGTGATGTGTGTGGTTTTTTGTGTGTACTCCTTCTCATGGCAGGTTGGGGGTGTTGTTGCATGTTCAGAGCCGGTGCTTGTTTGCTCAGATCTGGTGCCTCCTTTCTCATTCCTAGTGGGATTCAATTTTGTGTTGGTCGGGATTTGTTCTGACATGCTAAGTTTGGGATCTATGGAGCCTTGTATACTGTGATCGGCCTATCTATTGCGTGGATCTGGGGTTGGGTTTCTTCGCATGGATCTTCTACTTTGGTGGCCTGGGTTTTTGTTTTTTAAGAAATTCTTTTCGTCGTCGTTTTTTCTCTATGGGTGGCCCCTCTCTTTTGGAAGACTTCTTTGTTGTCTCCTTTTGATCGCCCTCTCTAGTTTGGGGGTGTTTTTCAGGGTCTGATGTATACACTATGCTCCATGGTTCTGGTTTCAAAGTTATTGATGTCGAGTTCTGAATATTTTATGCCGGGATTCAGGGTTTTGGATCCTCTCTTTTCGAGAGGAATGTATGCCGCTCTGAGATGGTTCATCCTGCTTCTAAGTTTTCTTTGGAGGATTTCATTGAAGTTTTCTCTCAGCAAGGTTTTTTGGGGTTTTCCCACTCATGTATGCAGTTCCTCTCTCTGGTTATGTTGGTTTGTTCAAGGTTTGATGTATGTTCAGATCGGGATCCTTTTGGAGGGTGTTGGTGACTCTCTCTTCCTCATATAAGATGGGGGGGTTTTGCTAGAGCTTTAAGCTCCTTTCTAAGGGCGTACAATGTTGATGCATTGACACTTTGAGGTCCTTTTTTAGGGTGTGCAACATTTTGGTTTCTCTTTTTCTAGTGTTCGTAGGATGGGGTCTTCTATGGTGTCACTCCCCTTTGGTTATGTTGATGTGAGAGCTTCATACTGCTCTGACATGGTCCTTCCAACATCTGGGGTTTTCTTTGGGATTGTTTTCCCGATATGTTTTTCAGGGAGGGGTTTCTTGTTCTTCAATGGTCATCTTCCTGACTCATTTATTGTATATTTCTTTGTGGCTTATTAGCCAGGTTCAAGGCCCTTTTGGGCTTCTATTTTCTGATTACTTTACCCATGGTTGGATCATGCTTAAGACACCTACAAAATGTAATTTGGTTCTCTTTAGATGAATAGAATTATGGTTTTTTTTTTGTTGAAATATATATATATATATATATATAATTTTTTTATTTTTTTTAAGTTTTTCTTCACAAATTGTTATTTTACACAATTTTTTTTTAGTTTTTATATATTTTTTTAATTTTTAGTTTGTTTTTTTTTTAAATTTCAATTCTTTTTTATTTAAAAAAAAAAAGTTTTTAATTAAAAAAAATGGGTTAGAATTTTTGTTTTTAAAATGGTGTTTTATTATTATTATTTTTTTTAATTAATTTTAGAAGTTCTTTTTTTCCAATGTATTTTTTTTAAATGTAAATTTAAAAAAATAAAAAACTAAGGAATGATTTAGGAGCTAATTTTGAGTTGTTTATCGATGATGGTATCAATTGTCGAGCACACAATTTCAATTAAGTTATAATTTCAACTCTAGAAAAAAATAAGTGCAGCTGGTAGCATCATTTTTTTATCCGAGAGTAAATTTTAAAGTCTTTGTTCATAATGACATCAGTTGTCCAGTAACACCACTTTTGATTTAGGGTAAAAATAACCACTCTGAAAAAATAAGAACTCTAAAAAATTCTCGTTAAATTAATAACTTTGCTTATAATATAACCCTTAACACCATATTTATAAATCTCCATAATTCTATTATTAACATAAAACTATAAACATTGTATACTACCATTATTACTAACAATAATAACAATTTTTACAATTTATTATTTATCATATTAATAACTCTTATATTTCTTATAAGAATCACTCTTATAATTACTACAATTCTAGTTTTAATAAATTTTATAACCTATGCATTAATAACCTTTATACTTCTTAGGATCTCCTCATTTGAATCTTTATAATGATATTTGGATGTAAAAATCAACTTCATTTCATTCCATTCCATCTAAAATCTTTTTATTAAGATGCAATAAAAATGTTAATGAGAACCTTAATATGTTAATACACTAATTGAAATGATCGAGCATCCAAGTTTGATAAATAAATTAAAAAATTAATTAAGTAATTAAAAACATAATAGTATTTAAATAAATTGAAAAAATTAATTAAGTAATTAAAAACATAATCACATTTAAAGTAGAGACTAATTGCGGTAATATAGTCCATGGAAATGAATTTTATTTTGAATGATTTTTTTATTAAAATGTGCAAACTTAACTTATATGCACCCATTGAGAATGGGTGTTAATCATGAAGAAGAATATTTAAAAATAAAAATAAAGTACAATATTACATGGAAAAGTTAAATAGGATGTTAATAACGAAGAGAATATTTTAATTTTATAATATTATATTAAAATTTTTAACTATTTAGTCTTTACATTGAAAGGATAAATAAGATAAAAGTTAAAAAAGAGCTGCAAGGCAGTATAGTATAAATAAGATAAAAGTTAAAAAAGAGTTGTAGGTTTAAAAATTGATAATAATAATGATTTAAAACTATAATAAGGTTTTTGAATTAAATAAAAAGGATATTTATAATAATAGAAAAAGATGAAGCATATCAATATTTTTAACTAAATACTACAATTAAAAACATATACGGTTCATCTTATTATTATGCATCTACGGTTTATTGGAACTTTCCTAATTAATACAATCCTTTGCAGGAAAACTATCACGTCAGGAAGATCTAGTGGTCGATGGACAACAACAACAAATTGTACTAGAACAAAAGGCAAACTAATATTGTCATTAACACCGTAATAATGGCAGCTAGCTTTACAAACCACATCTAGAGGGAATTACGAAGTTGTCCTCTTCTTCTCATGTCTTTGAAGTGTTGAAAGAATATGAAAAGGAGGGTGGCAAAGATGGTTGTAGACACAACACCGAGAGAAGATTCAGTGGAATCTGTATCCCAAACTTTGTCCCCCCATTCGATTGTTCCATGAACTTGGCCCGAACTATTCAACAAATTCTGTGGTTGGTAGCTTTGCATTCAAAGTATTTCTTGCACATTTTGCATTGTATAATGCACTATGCCAATGGTAATATCTCACACCTTTTTTTTTTTCTTTTTTTTTTATCTGTCTTGATTGAACTTTAGCTTGCAAAAGATTGTAAGTATTTCTTGTACATTTTTCATTATATAATTTACTATGCAAATATTTTTTCCTGTTATTCATTGTTGTACAATTGCATAGCATTATACACGTAATCAATAAGTACAATATAGATTGCCCATGTTCCTAGTATAATATGCCTTCTAAAGTAAAATCTCTCTCCCAAGTATTTGACCCTTCTAAAGGATCTAGCTTTAAGTATAAAAAGGATCTAAACTAGTAACAATACCTCATGGTTATATTTGCCCATGGTTATATATTTATTAGTATTTATATTTTAATAACAACATGTCGCAATTTCAATTTTTTCCACACTCACATTTAATTCAACCAACCCACCAGGATATCTCGTGACTAGTATGATAATAATTACCCATCATATAGAATATCTATCTAATTGGCGATTTATACATGAATATAATAATAATAATCAATAATGTAGATTGTAAGGAACCAATACACATTTCAAAAACTAGATTGGAATTTGGAATGTTGAAGAGAGAAGGCATTCACGGGGCGGACACTGACACACCACCATGTCCATCTGTCATTGTGATTTCACATAACACCATTGTATACACAATCAAGTATATATACATATATTCTAACGGATATATATTATATATATGACAATAGCATGCATGTTGGTAGTGATGGGACCCTGATTCAGACACAGGACAAAGGACAACCCTATGAAAAAGGTCAA
>SNQJ01S0009067.1:194813-207265 GCA_010110895.2 Picea sitchensis
ATTATCTATATATATATATATATATATATATATTGATGATCATGAAAATGAAGAAGATGATTAATGTTTACTAAATCAATTGGTCTATAGGACAAATTAAGAAGGTAAGAGATTACTTCAATTCCTTTAAAATTGTATTTCTATGTTTAAAAGGCATTGAGATAAGCTTTTCAAGATCGTCATTTTGATGACTTACAAAGTAGGAAGGTTAGTAATGTGGCAAATATTTTTAAATTTGGATCTAATATGGGTATAGGCAGGGCAATCCAAGAGGAAGTGTTTTTCATCTTCTACTCACTTAAGAGTCACAAAGGTGACAATTTCTCTCATCCCATGGTGTTTTGGGAATTGTCCAAGGGCTAGTTTTACTATGTACCTAGTGAGAGTTTGTTCTTATTTTAGCAATCTTGATTTTCTTCTTTGCACTTTTCAAAACTATAGGTAATTGTGATCTTCTAAATTAGGGTTGACCACCTCCTTGTAGTATCTTAATTAATTTCATTTTATCCACTAATTCTTTATCACACCACATATTCTCCTTAAATTTAGAAGTGATAATATTTGTAATATTATCAATATTCTACATGATCGCTTTGTCTATCCCCCAATGATTTAACCAAGATTTGGCATCTTTATGCCATCCTAACTTGAGTTGTTGGTAGTTTTGGCTAGAATTTGAAACAATTTTGGSGAGCCTCTTGTCATCCATGTTGTTTATCATCCATATTGTTTATCTTGTTCTTGATTTTCTAAATATACYACAAACCCAAACTTCACATCCATATAAAATAACTAAGACTATCTCAAAATGTAATATAAAATCATTTATAAATATATTACTATATAATTTTAACTAAAAACATACTTTACTAACCACTTTTTATTCATTTATTATTTTTTAACATTTCATTAATAACCTCACATGACAAATATTTTCATACATAACTTACKAAAAAATCAATCATTCATAATCGTTTGTAGACTCATAATAATTAATTCTTGCACRACTTTAAACTTTATAATATATAACATAACTTTATGAATAAAATAACTTACGAAGAAATCAATTATTCATAATCGTTAGTAGACTCRTGATAATTAATTATTGCATCACTTTCAGCTTTATAATATATAACATATACAATCCATACACTKTATAGTCAGTATTATTAATTCATTCATTTATAAGAGTTAGTAATAGTAAAATTAATTAATATATATTTAATTATCACATATTTTATTAACATATTTTATAACAACTAATGTTMGTAGTTAGTAATTCCATGTGAAAAAATAATTACTTTTACAAATATTTTAAATACTATTTAACCATCATATATATTTTATTTATAATTTATAATTCTTTTAGTTTAAAACATATTTATTTTTTAATTTTTATTTATAATTTATCTCACAACGCTTATTAATCCATACCATTCCCTCCTAAGCGTGCAAGCTTATCAGCAGTACAAAAAATCCCAACCGTTCAATGGGCAAAAAGACGACAATAGAGTAATTGAGTTATTCCATAGAAACTTTGGGCAATGGACAAAAAGACGACATGAGAGTTATTCCATAGGAACTAAAGACGACAAGAGAGTTATTCCAATAAACTTTAATTGGAAAAGACGTTTTGTATTTGGAAAAAAGATGTTGAGCATGATCCAAGTAACTCGAAGTTTGAGTGTAACATGTTATCTAGTCAAATTGGTTATTTTGTACAATAATTTTGATAATATCTATTGAAGGTTCAAATTCACAATAATCAAAGAAATGAAATTTTAATTTTCAATTTTTAGGTTTAGATCAAATTTGTTCCTTTGTCGCTTACAAAGTAAGTCAAAGAAATGAAATTCTAATGGCTAAAGAAAATTTTGTTTCTTAGCTGGCTGGAAAGTAAGTAAAGGTTGCGAGAAACTTAATTGTTGAAGCTTGTTTGGTATTGATTAATTATTAGTTAGAGAAATGATTTTTTTTTTTGGTTATGGAAAAAGGTTTTTCATGTGGAAAAGAAAAATGGATATAGCATTGAAATGGTAGGAGTGTCCGTGCATTGATAACATCTTTGGGAAATTGAATCTTCTTATTGTTACCACTTTAAATGAAGTTTAAAAGTGTTAAAAAGGTTTTAAATAAAGTTTAAAAGTGTTAGAAGGAGAAATGATTTGTTTTTTTTTATCATATTTAATGGACTTGTCAATCATAAGACCAAAGGGATGTGGGACTATTCAATTCAAAAATTATGAGACAAAAACAAACTCAAAGGTAATGCACCTCACAAATGATTCATAGACAAGAAGTGTCGAAGTTGACTATGAGAGAAGAAGGAAGCCCTACCCAAGTAGGAAGAAACTATCAAGGGAAAAGCCATTCCTAAACAAAGAGAAGTTATGGGATGGACTGTGGATGGCCTCCCAATCGACCTTGAGAATTTTGTGGGGTAGTATGTGTCATCATCTCARTGGAATTCAAGYCTTCTTTCTTGYCTTGGAAGGAATGATGAACTTTGCACCAATGATCTCAAAGTCATGATAAGGATGAGTCTTAGAYTATRAGCGACTGTTGGCGAGAGGAATATAGGGTTTTTGTGTCCACARCATTAGATGGTGCTCTTTCCCTCTTYGACATATAGGATCCTTGGGGAAAAGGAAGCGAGAGCACTCAGATTCTACCTTCATGATCCACAACTAGAGMTTTKCTCAACTCTATGAGGAGGCCTGAGAAGGGACATAGTKGATGTAGAAGGGAGGCTCTTCACTTTGGAATGGGGAAACTATTACCTTTTCGTAAGCCTTATCTRTGAATTAACTAGATCCAACTTGGAGAGCATCATTTGGAAATGGTGGGTGGGTTTATGTATATATCTAAGATCTAGTGCTCTGGTAGGGTTGGGTACTAATGAGTAGAACCCTTATGTTAATGGGAAGTTTGAATACCATTTCACATGCCCAGATTTTGTTGAGGGTATTGGGAAAATGTTTATGATCTTTGTGAGATCACTCAAGGGGAATTACATTACCTTACTAGTAGATTCATCCGAATCTATTGGATATCTCAAACAACATATTCAAGACAAAGCAGGGATTCATGTGCCATCACAATTTGACTTCTATATGAAGGTAAGTAGGTACGAGATCATCTTTTTATTTTTTATTACAATATTTGTACATATTCAACTCTCATTCTAGGTGCAAGACTATATGGAGGTGTTGTGGGAAAGGGGGCAACTTCATCTTCCAAACCCACTTCAAAGACATGGTCAAAACCCATTCGGTTTCTCCACCTCCTTAGTCATTGATTTGTAAACTGTCATGGATATTTCACTAGAACAATTTGTCACAACAGAGCTTGTAATATCATGAAATCTAAGATTATGCAAATTATTTCCTTAGATCCCAGATTAATTATTACTATCTTAGTGCTTGAATTTATGAAATAACTATAATCCTAATGAAAAAACAAGCAAATAAACACACCATCTAGACCATTGAACACAAGATGTATCTTAGGAAACCTAATACAATAGAAAACCCAACTATAAGGTGAGGCCTATGCTTTGCTCTCTTTTCTTCGCTTACAAAAATGCAAGTACAAAGAAAGCGACACTCACTATGGAGTTACCTTTGACACTGTGGCATGAACGATTATTACAAAATCTCCTATCTCCTATGTTATGATCTCGAAATACCAATCCCATATGTTATGCTCAACTATGGAACAAGTACAATGTTGTGGCATGAACAGTTATTACAAAATCCCCTATCTCCTATGTTATGATCTCGAAATACCAATCCCATATGTTATGCTCAACTATGGAACAAGTACAATGTTGTGGCATGAACGGTTATTACAAAATCCCCTATCTCCTATGTTATGATCTCGAAATACCAATCCCATATGTTATGCTCAACTATGGAACAAGTACAATGCTAAAGAATGGAACCCTTTTCTCATCCCAACGATCAAATATTTAACATAGCCTGATAGTCGTCTAGGGTTAGGGTTTTTTCATCCTCAACCCTCAATTAGTGATAATGTTTTGGACCTTCAAGAATCTTCTTGAAAGTCCAAACATGACTAGCTCCACATGTGTGAGTAATGGGGGGTTGATGTGGCATCCACTAGTACCATGGTGATCAACAAGGTAAACCAACTTACAGAAAACATAACTTATGCATACAAGCTTTGATTGAGGTGATTTTCAAATGATTGGAAAGTTCTCAATATGTAGAACAACATCAGGGGATTGGAAGCTATGTTTGCAAAGTTTATAGCGCTGTAAAAAGAACACAATGTAAATGACAATAGATGTTACACATTGTTCTAATTGAAATGAAAGCATTAAAGACGTTCTCACATAGTTCTGTTTCACTGTGGGGAAAGATTTGTACTCGGAAGGAGTCCTGGTTGGAAGTGGGTGAGGTGGGAATTACTGGACCAAAAGCATTATAGAGAATCAGAGATTCAAAATCATATCACTTATGAATTACTTACCTCTTCTGCATGACGCCATGAAATATCCCCGGCGTATCTTTCAAATACGCAAAATGCATCATATATCTGCACTGGTTTTCCATCGGCCCCTGCGTAGAATGCATCCATATAATAAGCATTTCGAGGACAATCATTGAGAGGGACAAGAGAAGACGCGCTTAAGCCCACACCAAACTCCCCAGCATCCATATATGTTGTGTAATACCAATCCTGCGTTGGATCCATGTAAGGCACAAACATCTCCGATACAAAACCTCTGTACATCACACTTCTGAATTTTCCCTTCTCTTCATCAAACAAATCTGCGCTAGAGATAACAGGGCCGGCTCTGACATCGAAACCAATATGGAATTTCCAATTTGCCCACTCCACCATATGGCCGTGAACTCTGAAGCTCGGTCCTTTAGGCTGCTCTATTGAGATAGGATTGATTTTGGGTCCAAAGGGCGGCGTCTGAGACGATAAACTGAAATTAGTCCCTTCTGCTTTTGGTAGTGNACGCAAAATGCATCATATATCTGCACTGGTTTTCCATCGGCCCCTGCGTAGAATGCATCCATATAATAAGCATTTCGAGGACAATCATTGAGAGGGACAAGAGAAGACGCGCTTAAGCCCACACCAAACTCCCCAGCATCCATATATGTTGTGTAATACCAATCCTGCGTTGGATCCATGTAAGGCACAAACATCTCCGATACAAAACCTCTGTACATCACACTTCTGAATTTTCCCTTCTCTTCATCAAACAAATCTGCGCTAGAGATAACAGGGCCGGCTCTGACATCGAAACCAATATGGAATTTCCAATTTGCCCACTCCACCATATGGCCGTGAACTCTGAAGCTCGGTCCTTTAGGCTGCTCTATTGAGATAGGATTGATTTTGGGTCCAAAGGGCGGCGTCTGAGACGATAAACTGAAATTAGTCCCTTCTGCTTTTGGTAGTGGAATTCTCTTATCATCTCTGTAGCCAACGATCTTCATTGTGTCTAGGTCTACTACCGCTGTGATCCCCTCAATAGGTCGAGCGTAGTAGTTATCAGTCCCATTGAGATAGGAGCACATGATCTTTACTGTTCTGTTGCCCTGCTTCTTTTCACCAAACCATCCAATCGATTCCGTACCGCAGTCAACTGGTTTGATCTCGAGACCTCTACTTTTGATTGAACGTATGAATGGAGGGTAATTGACAACCAACTCGGAAGCTTTTATCAGCTCGTCCGATGTAAATATGGGGTATCCAAATCCATGATAGACTTTGTCATATACAACAGAATCTGAAGTAAGATCTACAAGAACTTCATGAGTTTCCCCCGGGATTCTTGCAATTACAAAGGCCTGTCTGGAAGGCAGAGGAGACAACCCATCTTTCCATTGATACACAGCCTCTTTCTCGGGTGCTTGTAGACCCACATAGTTCAAGCTTAAGTTCTTGTGGGAGCCGAGTTTAGACTTGAGGACGAGATGACGAATACGGCTAATTTCAGACTTGGTGAGCGGATCCAGAGGATGATGATGTTGAGCAGCAGTACAAGTAATGAATGCATACGAGCTTAACAGCAGAGAAATGGCTAACAGAGCGCTCTTTCTCATTTTTCAATATTCCAGAAGTCCTTCGATAACTATCCTGTGTACAATATGCAGACAGGCTTGCTCTGTTATGGCACAGTGCAGGATCAAGAGGAGGAAGGATGTGATTTTAATCTAAAACAGGAGGATTGATTCAATGAGTGACTGTGATTCTACTTGTTGCAAGCCTCAACTACTATTCCTCGTCTATTTAGTAACGCAAATTTCCTTGTGAAGTTGTTGACTGAAGCGTGAGAGTTTGAAACCTACTGAACAACGAAAGCAATTTCACCGAGTCAATGTTCAAACGAGATCGTTTTCAATGACAACATGCTATAAGTGGCCACATCCATTGGCACTCCGTTTGATAAAACTAGCACAGCCGCAAACTCTTGGATGGTGAACGCCCAAAGGTTTCTAGGTTTAGGTTTGTAAAATTTTCAGGGTTTGTAAAATTTCCAGCTTGAGTGGGTCTAATGGTTAAGAACATGTGTTTCCTCTTAAGAGGTTATAGGTTCAAATCCAGAGGGGGTAGGGTATGTATACCTTCGTAGACTTTACCAGTCAAATCGCTGGGCGGAGGGGGGTCCCTTGTCCCACAAACAAGGGGGTCTCATACACCAATTTGGTGTGCTGGTTTGGCCGTGACCTTAAAAATAGATTATTATTATTATTAAAAAAAATTGGCCCAAAGGTTTTTAGGTTTAGGTTTGTAAAATTTCTAACTTGGTAAAAATGGGATGTAGTTAAAGAAAACCTTAATTGATATTAGGTTTATGAAAATATTTGGTTTAGTAAATAATGAATTAAGAATATGAAAGGGTTGGAATTAAGTTTGCTAATCATTTGAATGTGATAATTAGATCGTCAAACAATAATTTTTTAATTATATTAAGTAAATGTTAAAAAGTAAATAGGTTAAGTAAAGCACTCAAAAATACAAAAAAGTTATAAACATGTGATTTTATTCATTGATGTGAAAAGAGAACGAAGAATATGTCAGCTTCCTCAATTGATAACCATATGATTGAAATTTATAATTAAAAGATAATTAAATATACCAATTCCCAATGAGTGTGTACACCTTTCCCCATAATACATCAAGCTTCACTCAATTTATATATAATTTGATAAATGACACGACTATAAACAAAATAATTCCAACCGTTCAATGGACAATAAGACGACAAGAGAGTAATTTAGTTATTTTATAGAAACTTTGGGCCATGGGCAAAAAGACGAGCACAACTTGGCAATAACTTTAGCGTTCTTTCTTCCAATAAACTTTAATTGGAAAAGACGCTTTGTATTTAGCTTTCTTCCTTTTAGCTTTATTCCTTTTGAATACATTGCATTTCCTTTTACCTTTATTCCTTTTGAATACATTGCATTTTGCGAAAAAGACGTTGGGCATGATCCAACTAATTGAAGTTTGACTAGAACATGTTATCATAGTCAAATTGGAGGGCGATTACTAGTGGAGGGATGTGGCACAGGATCATAATGGATAAGTATTTGATCTATATGATTGTTTCTTAGTGGTTAAGGTTTTCTAATTTTGAACATAAAACAATTTTAAGGATCTGGTGTGGTTTAATTGCTTCGGTGTATTTGATTCTCCATTGGTTGTGTTGGGTGTCGGGACCAAGATAACTTATTTCAATTGGTACAGACAAGATTATAGGCTTGTAAAATATATCTTACTTATCCCAACATCTGGTGGCACAGGTTAGGAAAAGATCGAACAATTCATTTATCTGTGACTATTGGTTAACAAGCAATGATTTAAATCTCAGGGGCAATATGGCTACAGAATGGGACCTCTTCCGAAAGACACTTATTGATTCGAGGATTATATTAAAGAATTCAAAAGATAATTTGATTTGGACAGGGGGGGGACAATTCTGGTATTCCTTCGGTAAAATATATATATCGTGGCATTGTCACTACAAAATGCTTGAAGAGGATCGATAGATGGCAGCTCTCAATTTGGCAATGGAATTTACAACTTAAAATAAAATTGTTTGTTTGGCTCGTTGTGGAAGAAAGGATTTTTACCTGGAATTTCTGTAGGTGCGAGGATGGAATGGCCCCAGTCGTTGTGTTCTTTGTAAGAATGAAAAGGAAACTATTCCTCACCTTTTCATAGATTGTTCCTTCACTGTTGTTGTTTGGGACTGAGTGAATTTGATATTAAACTATAAACAAAATTGGGTGGGGAATACAGTGGCAGATTGCTTTAAGTCATGTTATGAGGACAAATACTCTTCTTTCACTTTGGTTGCGCACCTGTGCTGGTTTATTTGGATAGAGCGGAATAAAGCTATTTTTGAAAATCACAAGCCATCGATCCAAGCAGTTTTCACCAAAGCATCGGCTATTCAAAATTGCCCCTCGGGACTAGTGAAAGATAAACCTCCAAAGGTTGTCCATATATCCTTTCAGGTGGGGGATGCCTTTGCGTGGTTTGATGGGGCTTCACAGGTTAATGGAACTCTTGCTGGGGAAGGAGGTATTATAAAAGCTCAAGATTCTACTATTATCAGATGGATGTTTAACTGTGGAAGTGGATCAAATTCCAAGGAGGAATTAATTGATGCATGGGCCACACTAGTGATTGCAGATCTGGTGTCTTATCACAATATCCGAGTTATGGGAGATTCCAGGGTGATCATAGATTGGCTTTCGAGTAAGGGAAGACTTCAGGTAAGTGCCCCAGAAGGATGGAAAAACAAGATCCTAATTCTCGTAAAAAAGTTCCAGAATATCAGTTTTCACTATCTTTACATGCACTTCAATACTGAAGCATATTCTCTATCCAAGCAAGCTTTAGGAGAACCAGAAGGACAAATCTCCTTTGTTCGTTGGTATAGGGGGATTGAAGGGCCAAAGGAGTTCTATTATATATATTAGTAATGTTTTTTGTGCAGAGATACATTTTGACATATGTGGATTTGACTATCCTCTATTTTGAGATGGGTTATTATAGAACTTTTTCCCTACCAGTTTCAGATTGATTAGAAGGTTATAATAGAACTACATGTAATGAGGCTATGTTTCTTTTTCATGCCTCACTGAAAGCTTTTGTATCTTGGACTTCAGTCTTTGTATTGAAGTGTACTGGGATGTAAAAAATTATATCACTAATATAATTTTGAAGCAAATTTTCATTATTGAAAATAAGTCAAATTGGTTCTTTTGTACAATTTTAATAATAAAGGTTCAAATCGATTCTAATCACAATAATTTTAGAAATTGAACTTTAATGGTTGGATTTAAGGAAAATTTGTTCCTTAGGTCGCTTGGAAAGTAAGTTAAAGAATTGAAATTTTAATAAATAAGTTAAAGAAATGAAATTTTAATGGTTAGATGTAGAGAAAATTGTGTTTCTAGGCGGGCCGGAAAGTAGGTTTAGGGAGTGAGAGACTTATATGTTGAACCTTGTTTGTTATTGAGTAATTATTAGTTAGAGAAATGAATCTTTTTTATGGAAAAAAGTTTTTCATGTGGAAAAAAAAAATAGATGTAGCATTGAAAGGGAAGGAATGTTCATGTAATTGATAACATTTTTGTGAAATTGAATCTTCTTGTTGTTATCATTTTAAATAAATTTTAAAAGTGTTAGAAGGAGAAATGTTTATGACATAATTTGTACTTTCGATCATATTTAATGGACAACGTTTCAATCATAAGACCAAAGGGATGTGGGACTATTCAGTCCAAAAAAATTAGACAAAAACAAACTCGTAGGTAATGCACCTTGCAAATGATTTGTAGAGGAGAAGCGACGAAGATGGCTACCAGAGAGGAAGGAAGCCTTGTCCAAACAAGAGGAATTTTTCAAGGGAAAATCCATCATTGAACAAAGCGAAGTCGTGGGATGGACCATGGATGGCCTCCTGATCAATAATGAGAATGTTGTGGGGTCATCTATGTCGTGATCTCAATGGATTAATTTGAGCTTTCTTTCTTGCCTTGACAGGAATGATGAACTTTGCACCAGTGATCTCAAATTCATAATAAGGACGAGTCTTAGACTAAGAGCAAGTTTTGGCGAGGAAAGGATAGGGTTTATGTGTCCATAGTTCCATATGGTGCTCTTTCCCTCTTCAACAAATATGACCCTTAGGGAGAAGGAAGGGAGAGAACCCAAGTTCTATCTTCATGATCCATGACTAGATCTCTACTCAACTCCACAAGGAGGCATGAGAAGGGACATAGTGGATGTAGAGGGGAGGCTCTTCACTTCAGAATGGGGAAACTATTTCCTTTTTGTAACCACTATTTGTGAATCAACTATATCCGAGTTGGTGAGTATCATTTGGCAATGGTGGGTGGATTTATGTATAGATAAGAGATCCAATGCTCTGGTAGGGTTGGATGCTAATAAGAAGAACCCTTTTGTCAATTGGAATTTTGAATACCCTTGCACATGCCTAGGTTTTGTTGAGAATATTGGGAAATTTTTTATGATCTTTGTGAGATCACTAAGGTGGACTTCCATTACCTTGTTAGTAGATTCACTTAGATCTATCAAATCTCTTGAACAACATATCCAAGACAAAGTAGGGATTCCTAAGACATCATAGTGACTTTTATATGAAGGTAAGTACGTACATGATCAATTTTTTTCTTTTTGGATACAATATTTGTAGAGATTCGACTCTTGTTCTAGGTGCAGGACTATGTGGAGGTGTTGTGGGAAAGGAGGAAACTCCATCTTCCAAACCCACTTTCAAAGACGTGGTAAAAAACCATTCAACTCTTCCACCTCTTCATTCATCCAATCTTCCTAGTGAATATATTGTGGATGAGGTCCCACTTTTGGAAATCCATGACCCATATATCAATGATATCCACTATGCTTACAAAAATGTTGTTATTTGTAGATTTAATTGGTTATGGCCTACAACCACTTATATGTACAAGTGGATTCATACAACTTGGACAACAAAGTGTGAGATTTCCCTCTGTTCCAAGGGTTTCTTTATTGTCTACTTTTGAAACAATGATGTCTATTAGAAAGTATTGAAGGAAGGACCATGGTTCTAGGGAAGAGTTTGACTCTTCTTAATGCCATGGTTTGTAGAATTTGACCATTATCTGTTTTCTATGACCATAATTTGTGTATCATTTTGATTACTTAATATACCATTGCATTTTTGGAGTTTACTCGTTTGGGAGGAAATTCGTAATAAAATGGGTAGATATATCAAAATAGTTATTGAGAGAGAAAAGGCAGGTTTAGCCAGTTACATTCACAGTTGTGTTGAAGTAGATTTCAGTGAAGATCTACTAGATAAACTAATCCTTAAATGGAAAAATTATAGGTGGACACAAATTTTGGATTATGAGAACATAACTTTATGATGTCAGATCTATCATCAAACAAGGCATCTCCAAGATAATTTCTCATAAGCTCACCCCTCCCCTCTAAGAAAGAAGAGACCATAAACAAAATCCAAGCATTGGAAATATCTTGAGAAATCTTATCCCTATCATTCGTATCTTGAGGAGGAGGATTTAAAACAAAGGTAAGATTCATGGAAGGTTAAAGGAATCTATGTATAAAATATGAATAAGGAAAATCCCTCTCTAAGAAAGAATCAATAGGATGATCAATCCATAGAGATTCCTCCTTTGAGAGTTATAATATGCAAGGATGCTTAATCAAGGGAATGAGGAGAGTGTATGAAACAAAGAGATCAAACTTAGATAAGGAGTAGGTACCATTGGTGACACATGTCCTATTGAAGAAAATGTACATATGTTATTAGTATATCCCTTGTGAGAAAGGTGGACTGAGGTAAAGAAAAAGAAAGGGAAGAAAGGAAGGATTCAGGACTACCTCAATTCCCAATTCTATGTATTTTGTCATTAATTATTTATTTGGTTGATTATCTATGATTGTTTTAAGAGCAATTGTTGGTGGGTATTTGTCACAAAGGTGGACAAAACCCACTTAATATTAATGGTTGTATATTAAGCCTTGAACAAATGGTTTAAATAGTTAAATGACAAAACCCTAGGTCTAATTTGCATTCTTCAAACCCTGAGTTATTCATGAGACAAATAACCAAAGAAAGAAAATATTTGATCAACATGAACAAAAGAGATGAAGGAATGCAAATAATTCCATTCTCATAATGGGAAGGACAAAATATTACACCTGGTGGATGATCATGTCAAAGTTGAATGGGATCCAAAGCCCCTCCTTGTGATGAGTCCTTGACTTCCCTAATGTGCTTGTGACTCCCTCCTCGGTTTGTGATCAAGGTACATAAGCCAGAAAAATACAATCAAGAGGAAGAGGTCCTCAAAAACTGATAGTGACATTTTGATAGCATAACCTTACTTGTGAGGTTGGATGGACGGAGTGACCTCAAG
>SNQJ01S0009067.1:219103-237519 GCA_010110895.2 Picea sitchensis
AAAGTTTTACAAATTTGGGGTTTGATAGTGTAATATATAATAATAAATAGTGTAACAATAATAGTTAAATTGTTTTTTTTAACAATTTTAATAACATGTGTTACGGTTCAAATAAATTTTAATAACAATAATTTTAATAACAATAATATAAGAAATGGAATTTTAATGTTGATTTAGAAAAAAAAACCGTGTTTCTTGACTTAGATGTTGAAGCTTGTTTTTTATGTGGAAAAAATGAGATATTATTGAAAGGGAAGAACGTAGGATTAACAATATCTATGTGAAAGCAAATTTTCTTACTTCTACCATTTTAAATGAAGCTTAAAAGTCTTAGAATTAATTTTTTTTTTACTAAATCCCATTTTAATGAAGCTTAAAAGTTTTAGAATTAATTTTTTTTACGAAATCACTTGCATTTTTTTATTATATTTAATGGACAACATGTCAATCGTAAGACCAAAAAAATGTGAATTAATTTTTTTTTTATTAAATCCCATTTTAATGAAGCTTAAAAGTTTTAGAATTAATTTTTTTTACGAAATCACTTGCATTTTTTTATTATATTTAATGGACAACATGTCAATCGTAAGACCAAAAAAATGTGAGACTATTTAGTCCAAAAAATATGAGACAAAAATAAACTCATAAATAATGCATCTCACAAATGACTGATAGAGGAGAAGTGACGAAGATAGCTATGAGAGAGGTAGGAATCCCTCTTCTACTTAGGTATGTGGAAACTACCAAGGAAAAAGTCTTTCCTACACAAAGAGAAGCCATGGGATGGATTGTGGATGGCTTCTTGGTCGACAATGTGAATGTCGTGGGTTGTCTGTGTCGTGATCTCAATAGAATTTGAGTCTTCTTGCTTGCCTTGGTAAGAATGATGAATTTTTCGTTAGTGATCTTGAAGTCATAATAAGGACGATTCTTGGACTAGGAGTGACTGCTGGCAAGGGAAGGCTAGGGTTTCTGTTTCCGCAACTCTAGATGGTGCTCTCTCCCTCTTCGACATATAGGATTCTTGGGGAGAAGGGAAAGCACCCAAGTTCTACTTTCATGATCCATGAATAGAGCTTTGTTGAACTCCATGAGGAGGCATGAGAAGGGACAATGTGGATGTAGAGGGGAGGCTCTTCAATTTGGAATGAAGAAACTATTACCTTTTTGTAACCAATATATGTGAATTCACCATATCCAAGTTGGTGGGTATCATTTGGAAATGGTGGGTGGGTTTTTGTATAGATCCAAGATGCTTTGGTAGGATTAGGTGCTAATGAGAAGAAGCATTTTGCTAATGGGAAGTTTGAATACAATTGCATAGACCTAGGTTTTGTTGAGGGTATTGGGCAGAGGTTTATAGACTTTGTAAGATCACTTAGGGAGACTTCCATTACCATGCTAGTAGATTCAACTGAATCTATTGGATCTACAAGACAACATGTTTAGGACAAAGTAGGGATTCTTGTGGCATCAAAATGACTTCTATATGAAAGTGTGATCAAATTTTGCTTTAGGATTACAATATTTGCAAAGATTCAACTCTTGTTCTAGGTGCAAGACTACATGGAGGTGTTGTGGGGAAGGGAGAAACATATTCTTCCAAACCCCACTTTCAAAGACATGGTCAAAAACCATTCAACTCCTCCACCTCCTTAGTCATCCAATTTTCTTGGTGCATATATTGTGGATAAGGTAGATGAGGTCCCACTTTTAGAAATGTCTAATCTAGATATCAATGATATTCACTTTTCCTACAAAAGAAATGTAGTTATTTGTAAATTTAATGGGTTCTATCCTAGAACCATTGATTTGTACAAGTGGATTCATATGACTTGGACTACAAAGTGTGGGATTTCCCTCTATTCCAAGGGTTTTTTATTGTCTACTTTCGAAACATTGGTGTTTATCGAAAATTATTGAAGGAAGGACCATGGTTCTAGGGAAGAGTTTAACTGTTCTTAACTACATGGTTTATGTAATTCGACCCTAATATGTTGTCCATGACCAAAATTGCCGTATTGGTCTGATTGCACAATTTACCATTGCATTTTTGGAGTTTTCCATCTTTGGAGGACATTGGGAATAATTTGGGTAGTTATATCAAAATAGATATTGAGAGAGAAAAGGTGGGATTAGCGAATTAAGCTTGTATTTGTGTTGAAGCAACCTTTAGTGAAGGCCTATTTTATAAAATGATCCTTAAATGAAAAAAAATACAAGTGGACATAGATTTTGGATTATGAGAATACAATTTTTTTATGTTAGGTCTATCAAAAAACATGGCATCTCCAAGATACTTTCCAATAGGCTCACCCCTCCCCTTCAAGAAAGAAGGGACCCAAAACAAAATCCAAGTGCTAGAAATATTTAGACTAGTCTCAGCCACATGATTTGGATCTTGAGGAGGAGGATTTAAAGCAAAGGTTGGATTTAGATAAGGATGAAAGAATCAATGTACAAAATATGAATGAGGAAACTCCCTCTCTGGGTGAGAATCAAGAGGCTACTCAATCTATGGACATTCCTCCTTCAGGGGTTGTAATATGCAAGGATTCTTCATCGGGGGGAATGAAGAGAGTGCACAAAATAGAGAATTTAGATCTCATATAAGGAGAAAGTACCATTTTGTGACCTCTAGGCCCTATAAAGTAGGTTTACATATGGTAGTAGTATATCCCTCGCCAACAAGGTGGACCAAGGTAAAGAAAACGAAAGGATTGAGGACTACTTCAATTCCTGATTCTATATATTTTGTCATTAATTGTTTATTTGGTTGACTATCTATGATTTATTTAAGAGAAAATTTATGTATAAGTGCTATATGCACTTGAAGAATGTGATTTCCATTATTTTTAATGGATATAAATTGTGATTTTTTTCCTTGAAAAAAGGTAATGCACCTCATGAAAATCTTTAATATGAATTATGTATAGGAAACTATATCAATTATCGCATACTTTCACTCAAATATTTATTTTCTGAGTTAGAAACTCTAAGGACCGAGCATTAAATTCCATAATCCCACCAAACTCTTATTTATTAATGTTGTTTCCACCATCATTTTATACTATGAAGGCAATTTTGTTGATCAAAGAGGATTTGGTTCTTTAGTTGTATGTTGATGTTTTACTAAAAGAAGAAGCACAAAGAGTTGATGGAAAAGATGCTTTGTATGCCAAGACAAAAGGAAAAAAAAAATATTTTCAAAATGTTGTCTAAAGAGATTGTTGAAAGTGGAAGGCTCAACAATTTCATCATGTTATCTTAAGAGATCAAGTAGATCAAGCTCCTAATGCTGAGATTAAGAACTCTAATGTTTCAAATGAAGATCCTTTCAATATAGATTTTGGAGTGATGCACCACATGAAAAGCACATAAAACCTAATAAAAATTGATCACTCTCTACAAATGAGTAAGATTGTTCACTTCAAAAATCAAAGTTTCCATACAATTAATGGAGTTAGAGAGATGCAAATCCATCTTGCTAATTGGGGAAGCTATGCTGCAAGGATTGTTGCATGTACCAAATTTGGAAACAAATTTGATATCTTTGGAAAAATAATGTCGGATCTATCAAGCATTGAGAGGGATCAAATCTCTTAAGGTGTAATTTTTTTAATCATTCAAGATGGATCTAAGAGTAGATGAAGAGAGGGGTAACAATATTTCTATGTACATATCATATATATAGTATTTATGTTTATGTGTAAATATAGATCTCTATTTTTATCTCTATATAGTAGTTTTTGTGTTAGGTGTATATATAAAATATTTCTCTCTCTCATATATATAGAGATATTTTAATTTATGTTTGTCTCTATATTTGGCTAATATACAATGTTACTATTAGTTGTTATAGGTATTATATTCGTTTTTGAAGCCAATATGTAACCATTACCCAACCAACCCACGTGACAAATGTGACAACATCTCTATCATCCTGGGATTAGAAACATCGTGTTACTCTTAGTACATTTACTGAAAAGTTGAGCAATATGCAACTTCTTAATAAGAAGGTGGGAGTGATATTTTAATATACCTATGGATATAGGTATCAAGGCTGTATCTTAATTTACTAGGGGTTATTTATGAAAGATTGCGACCACAACAACATCTTAAGAGAATCTTTCTAAATTCCATATAAAACACCTAAAAAAACTCCAAATATTAAGAGAATCATTTTTTTAATTTATTTTTAACAAGACTGGATATATTTGTATTAGAAAATTGCTACAACTACACTGGTTAGCATGATGATGCATATATGAGGTAACTTTCCATTAAAACATGATGAGAATTGTCCAAAATTTGAGAATGACAATCTATGAAGACAAAATAATCCTTCATAGAGGATTTCTGAAAACTACAATAAGTATAGATTATTATGAATACTCCCAATATCAAGCTTAAAAATCATTATATACATTATTACTAAGTAAAAATACGATGATTGTAAGCTTCCTCTTGGTTCTTTACACTGGCCATGAATTTTTGGTCCACATTTAACATTTCCACATCCCCCTATTGTTGTTATTCTATCCCATCTTGTTTAACCTCCTCCACTATAGACCCAATTAACATCCTAACAATTGAACTAGCTAAAGTATTGGTTTTTACCATCTGCACAACTAGATGTCATAAAGAAGTGCACTTAACTTGTAGGTTGTAACACCCTGTTTCCCCCAATTTGTAAATATAACTATATTGGACAAGATACTATGGCAAACTCAATATGTGTGAATGTTTGATTTGATGGACCTTTGTATTAAAGGTCGATGAATGTAAATTATGTTATTTACTAGAAAATGGATAAGTGTTGCATGATTGTTGGAAGGGGGTTGTTCTAAGAGGGACCACGAGTCCTATGAAAGAGATGGTGAAGGGGACTAGGAATGGTTGCGTTAACCTCCACCAGACCAATACCTTTCTGGATTTAATTTCTCAGGATCAGAACAACCCTCTGACCCAAGAATGAATTACAGTCGGGTTGGTAGGTGGGAATACCTTCTCAAGAGTTAATGAGGAGATGGGGTAGAACGCCCATCTGTAATGCTTCCATATCTAACCAAGGACTGGGAATTCGGGCCACACACAATCTTGCTGAGGAAGGAAAGAAAGGAAGGCATGGTGGGCAGAGGAAGACTTGCGAAGAGTGTAGAGATGAGAGCCTAAGATCTCGGGTTCAAGCAAGAACTATGAAATAGAGTGAGTTCTGATCACAGGAAATAGAGACTGAGTCGGGAGAAGGAGATTAAACTTCGTCCCTATCTATGACTGAGTTGGGAGAAGGAGAGTAACCTTCATCCCTATCTATGACTGAGCCGAGAGAAGGAGAGTAACCTTCATCCCTAACTTTCGCTGAGCCAGAAGAAAAGATTCAATCTCAAATCATTATGGCCTCCCTCGAGGGTGGTGAATGGTAAATCCGTTAGGAGTGACTAAGCCTGTGGTTGGGTGGAAACAAACACCCCTTTTAGTAGTCGCATCATGTCCTCTGGTTCTGATAAGTATTTCCATATTTTGTGTTTGAAATGGAATAATGAATGAATGTATGTATTTATACATCTAAGAATGGTCTATGTATTGAATGGTCACTATATGTGCCAATTCATTTATCCCCTTGTGAACTCATACTTCTGACTGATAGCCTAGATGCCCCATCTTAGCCCTTGAGGCATCTTGGAACGTAAGCCTATAGGATGACCGAGATAGGAGATATCGTGTCATTTTGACCTTGTTCGTCTGAAAAGGATATTTATTTCAGACTCCTTGTTGTGTGACCGAGATTTCATGCCCAAATCCTTAACCATTTCATGAAAAAGCTCAGGAAAGATAGCGAGGTTCAAGCTTTGAAGGGGAAATATTTTCGTTTGGAAGACGAGCGAACAAGATCTGTTCGGGTGGACCCATTTGACCAACACCCAGGAACCTTGTGCTAAGCCTAAGGGAGCTAAGTCCTTCTAGCTTTGGAACTTCGGAAGCCCGAGACTTTAGGGTATTGTCAACCCTACTAGTCATCAACTTGCCGAAGGTAAAAGATAGTTTCGGTTATTGGTAAGTTGATCGGCAATGGATGGTTTTCCTAGTGGTTAGATGAACATGCCTTACTAACTGAATTGGGATCCAACTCCCTATCGCGAAGTAGCGTGATCCACTGATCGAGAATGTTCGAGGGTTCCCTCAGCCATTGGATCTACACTTAGGTGACTTAGACAGAGTACCACTTCGGGAGAATGGAGATGCCATAAGCATCAAAATCCCTGAATGTTGAAGTTATGAAGTGAAGGAGAGCTGTAGATTTGGTGGAGACCGTCAGGAGCCCCACCTACAGTCTGATCCTTTAGAAGGAGGGACCCGCACATGGTACTTCGGCTAAGTCCTGCTTCAGAAGAATGGAGTGGAAGTAACGCCAAAATCCCCAAAGGCCAGAGTCGCAAAGTGAATTGGACCATAGATCTGGGGATCCTTCAGGTCCTATCTTAGCCATCAAATTTATGATGTAGTCATCCCAACATTGACTGCTTCGGGAGGATAGGTGTGTTGTGATACCAAAACCCTCGAAGGCCAAAGTCATGAACTCATCTTAGTTGTCCGTTGGGAAGGGACGTATGGCAGGAGATGTGCCATTTTGGAGGAAAAGCACTTTGGAGAAAAGTGAGGGCGAAGTGTGCAAAATTCCTGAAGCTCGAATTAGCAAAGTCCATCATGACCATTGATATGGAAAGGACATGCATCACCAGATCATGGATTTCGGGGAAAAGCTAAGTAGGAAGTGGAGCATTGATCGAAAGTCGTTCGAAGCTCCAAAGGTAAGAATCTAAATCTTAGCTATCAATTATGTGGAAACATGGTGTTAGATCTATCACTTTGGTGCCAAAGCACTTCAGGGAAATTGGAGAGTGAAGTCCCAAAGGTAAAAGGTCTCGAAGTCCGAAGCACCGAAATCCATCTGAGTCATCTGTTGGAGAAGGACGTGTGGCAGAATATCTGTCATTTCATAGGATTGACACTCCGGGGATAAAGATGAGAAAACAAGCATTGACTGCAAGTCGCTCGAAGTGGAAACAAAGGACAATCTCAATCGTTGATTGAGGCAAGCACATGGCGCTCGATCTGTAGCTTCGGGTAGAAGTACTTCGGGGGGAAAAGGTGTTGGAGCGCTTGGAATTTCCAAAGTTGAAGTTATGAAGTAGATCAAAGCCATGAGTTGTCAGAGGAAGCACACACCGTAGATTTGAATTCAGGTGATTTCTTCGGTTCAGAGTTCGGGTAAAAAGGGATCAACTGCATCCAAAATAGCCGAAGCCCGAAGTTGCGAAGGGGCTGGCCTGAGGTTATAACTCGTGGCCATATTGAAGAAGAGCCTAGCCAAAGGGGTTGGTGAAGTGACCGGGACTCCGGGAGTTCGGGACTTCGAGACTCCAGAGGGTTTGGGGTGTATTATGGTAGAGATATTGAAAGGCCCAAAGGCCGGAGCCACATGTAAATCTTACGGGACTTCGGAAGTTTGGAACTTCGGGTGGTCTCATTCGTAGATAGAAAAGAGGTGGGAAGCACCGAAGTGTCAAATTCCTCCACAACTGATATATGAGAAAGAGATTAAGTCCAATCATGGGATCAGATGGTGGATGGTCTTCCACCATGGAGGAAGGAACTTATAAACAATGCGTGTGAGATGGATCCACGTGGGCACGATGTGGCCCTCAACCAATGAACGTCCGAAGAACTTTGGGAAGCCATAACTTGCAATCCAAAGCTCATATTTGAGCCTGGTAGCAGTCATTAGAACACTACGGGTGAGTAGAAGAGGATAAATACCTCGGATAGAGGATATGAGATGTTAAGGAGAGCGAAATTTTGATGCCCGATCCCTAGGAAAGTTACTCAGGGGTTGGGTGTGTTACAAATTGGTATAAGAGCACGACAACAACGCTTGGCCTACTTGGGCTCATGCACGAGTCGTATGAAAATATTTCTGGAGGACTTTAAGGGGTAACACCCTATCTTACCACATTCCTAAGAGGCTTAGTAAACCTCTATTGAAGAGAGGAAAGAGATCTTTTACTGTTGATAGATGGTTTGGAAATTTACACTGTATGTTGCTAATGTTCCCAAATAAAGAAGTCGATTTCACTCTACAATCGTATGTGTTGTTGTACATACATAAGATTGGGTTACCAAGGCTAGGATGAGCATGTTGAGAATATTACTTCCAAATGAAAATCGTTTGCATAAATTCCTTGAGTAGAAGGTTGTATATTTAAAAATCCAGTTGGGATTTTACCCCAATGACATTGAATCATGCTAGTTTGTGGCAGAGGAAGCCTACTAGTTCTTTTCAGAAATGATGTCCAATCCTATAGCAGTGGGAACATGCTGAAGAACACTAATATTTAAACTAAAATAGCAATGTGAACGGATGGAAATGATCCGTAGCAGTAATAATTACTGCTTTAATGAAGGGTTAAACCTTGTATATGTGTATAACCCCTCAGGATTAGAGGAACACGTATGGTGACCATTCTTTGAAAAGGGGGAGCATGCACAACTCTTGCGTTTCGAAGGGAACTAAGAAACAAATTTTGTTTTTGTGTATAGGAATTTTTGGGAAGGGGTTTTTCTAATCAAGATGATAAACGAAGATGTATAAATATAGAGTGATTGAGTGAGAAATCACAACAGCCTCCCTTGATTGGTGGATAGGAAACTAATCTGCCATAATTCTTGTGGGAGGAGGAGAGTGGCATCCGTCTCTGACTGTTGCTGAACAGAAGGAAGAATTCTAGGTGTAATGGTCAAGACTGATATTGACCTAGAGATACTCTGGATTTCTGAACTAGGATACTTAGTAAGTAACATAACTCGAAATTGCATTTGGGCTTTAAGGGAATAGTCCAAATGTTATTAGACATTAAAAAATTATTATAATTAAGGTAAAATGGTTGATTAAGTGTTGATCCTGAATGTGGTAAAGGAAGTATTGGGGCACTTATAGAAGCCCAATGGGTCATATTGACATCCAATGGTGGATGGTAGCCATACAGATATAGTTGGACACTAGTGAAGGGAATCTAGAAAAGGATCTCCTTGATTGAGAGATCTGCTGATCAAGACCAGTTGGAAGCCAAATTGGCTATCCTGTTACCTTGGGCATGGTTTTAATTTCCCATATTGTATTTATAATTTGGGTAATGTTCTATGGAAATTAAGGCAAGAGTGTTTTTCTTGCTAGTTTTTATCGCACAGAAAGGGAAACATAGTTATGAATATGTTTTTTGAACTGCCAGGTGGGTATCTTTGTGAGTGACTGCAAGCTCTCAACTAAGAGGGAATCTCAGTGTTGAGTGTCCCTATGAGGCTTTTCATAAGGATGTAAACAATATCCTTGGAGGAGGATCTAGAAGTCTGATATGTCCATGTGCATGTATGACATAGAAAGGGTGTAAGCAATGAGCTTGCATGATGAATGTTTGGCTAGGTTTGTATGTGTTTGAGTGGATGGATTTAATGCATTGTGGGGATTTTTGACATGAAGACTGATATTAATACCAATCAGGTATGAAAGGTATTAAATGTGCAAGTGATGCACATGCATGATGTAAGGATAAATATATACTAAAGGCACAATATGGATGCCTTGATGAGTGATATGTAAGGCAAGAATTTCACTTTCCAAGATTAAGTGAATACCCTGGATGCATGGTTGAATCCATTTTGAAGAGTCATGAATTTTTTTCTTTGAATGATAGCTTAAGGGGAATGTGCTCCATTCCCTCAAGAAAGAGTAGTATAAATAGAAGAAAGAGTGGAAGAGCAAGGATGCTATGTTGTCATGATAAGAGGCAAATGATTCTGCTTTTGAGGGTCACATGAGAATGATTTTGAACAATCATGAGTTGACTAATTTTAAAGTAGAGATGTATGTAGGCTGTGAAGTATACCCATGGTAGCTACATACATGTTTTTTATTATACATATGGTTAAGTACATCATGGATGAAAGTTAACAAAACTAGAATATGTATGGATACATAATTTGGATGCATGGAAAAGATGCATGTTTATATTCCTTAGGGAATATTTGGTAAACAACTGAAGCTAACTCGAGGTTGAGGCCATCACAGATAGTGATGGATATGCAATAAGGAAGTTGCATGCTGAAGGAGTTCCCCGTGGAAGAACTGTGTGAAGACTCTATTAGGAGAACAAAGTCACAACCCTATTGGCTGCTGAGAATTAAGCAGTGAGCTACAAGCTTGTATATATATATATATAAGAATCCTGGATTACATATTGAAAATCATCATGTAACGAATAGAAGACCAATAATGAATCTTGACCATTCTGGAAAACCGAATGGTAACGTGAAGGGTGCACAAGTTCATGATTCATTATGGAAAAAAGGATTTGTTATTAAAGCATGTTGATGTATCTTAAGGGTTAGGATGAGCCTAACCGAGGTTGCTCAAGAAAAGAGCAGAAAGATCACAATAAGAAGTAGATTGCATAAGTAAAGGGGGAGAAAAGGAGGAGCACTTTTCTCACCCTAAGAACCCTGAATTGTGTAACAGATCCGTAGGATTAAAAGAGCAGTTGTGGAAACCCGTACAAATGGTAAAAGGCAAACAAACCCCTTGAGTATGATTAAATGAATAAATGATTATGTTTGAATGAATAGGCTTGGTTGAAGCCATGATTAAGAAAATGCAGTGAGGCCTTAGAGATAAATCAACAGGGCTGAAAAGTCCCAAGCGATGTAGAAAGAATTGGAAGAAGGGGAGAGCCCTCAATTTTTATTTTTTTTAGTATTATGTTTTCTCTGGGATGAGAAAGATGGTACACTAATGAAAGTAAAAGGTTTTGACACAATGGTGACGAGGGTTGTATTTTTGTAGAAACAATCAAGATCTATTTGTGTTGCACTCATGGAAACATTTGAGGATAATGTGATGAAGTGCATAAAGATATGCTAGGAAATTTTGAAGATGTTTTATGGATTTGAATGTTATGATACATGCATTTGGTTTAATGTTACAACTAATATAATGGTGACTATGATTATGCATGCTATGTATAGAAAGGAATTAGAGCTATTGAGGAAGATAGTTTATAATGATGGGCAACCTCAACCAGAGGATGACCATGAGAAGGTTGTGGTTGAAAGATTGTTGACAGGGCTGTAAAAGTCCCCATAAAGCACTGTTGATGAGGTAAAAATCAGAAAGAGGGTGCTAGTAGCCAAGAACCGGTATAAAAATGGTCATGCCTATGTGGCACAAGGTATGAAGGGATTTGGTAAGAACCGCTCCTGAAATATTTTACTGTCTTAATGTTATGCATGAACTTTTGAAAGGAAGTTGTATGCCTTAGATACCCAAGTAGGGTATGATTCAGCAAGGAGAACCTGAATGATGGAGGTGTGAACCTTTGGTAGTAAATATTGTTTGTAATCTTTGGAAGAATTCATGAAATGATATGTCATGAATGCATTGACCAATCAAGGAATGCTTAAATGCATTCATGTGAAACCTTGAGTTTCATGAGGGACGATTTAAGGCTGTGATCGATTCAGAGCAGAAAACATCGTTATGCTAAAATAATAAATATGGACAAAGAATCCATATGGTAATAAGTTAGTTGAATTCCAACACATCCTGGCGAGAGTGCCTAACCTGAAAAGTGATAATCTGAAATCGATGCAAGGGTGCATTGGGTATGAATGTGGCCACGAATATTGGAACATTCATTAAAGTCAATTGATATCTGAATTACATTTTGAAAAGTTTGGTAGGTTGAAATGATGCATAGGAAAGGGAGGATGTTTCCTTCCATGTTTATATAGATGTGATGCAACAACAAGAATGCACAAGTTAAGATAGGTTGTAATGAAACTTTAAATGTGGTGAGAATATATATATATATATATATATATATATATATATATATATANCACACACACACACATGAGAAACTAACAATTTGTTTGGTTGTGTAAAGAAAGAATTATAGGAAGAAAGAGTCTTGGATATGGCAATGTTGCAAGACCATAAGGAAGACCGAAATTGCTTGCTGAGCCAAACTACTATGGGAAGGAAAGTCCCATAATTGGTGGACCTGGTTCCGTGCGGAACATATCTGAAAAATAAATGAGGAAATTGGAAAATCTATGGGTGACAGATTGCAATAAAATTATGAAATTTAAAATGTATGATGATATCTCATGAATTTTTGTATACCTGTGATACAGATGAGAAGAAAAAATATGTCTAGAAAGGACAGATGAAGTCTGTCAAAATGGAAAGCATAAAAAATGGCTACTGCTGAGCCATGAGAACCCCGTGGTAAGTCATGATCGCCTAGAATATGTTGTGTTGTGGTAACACAAGCCAGAAGAGACTTTGATAGTTCTTGTAAACTATTGATTGGGATCGTGCACACAATGGATATGTCTAGGAAAAAAAAATGGTGAGCCTGGATAACAAGACATCCATATGGATACAAATCCACAAACTGCGCATATGAATATTGTGCAAGTTGTGAAATTTTTCCAGAATTTTATGCACAATAATTTTTTTTTGCATGAAAATATGATTAATGTGCTTGTTGTCCAAGAATTATTGGAGGAAGGTGATGAAGGTTAAGGTTCTGGAAAGGACCTGAACAAGGAATAGGATCAATATTTTTGAAGCAGTTGAATGACAAATAGCATGACATGTGTTATTTTCAGATAGAACGTCGAGGACGATGTTCCTTTAAGAGGGAGGGAATTGTAACACCCTGTTTCCCCTAGTTTGTAAATATAACTATATTGGCCAAGAGACTATGGAAAAATCAATATGTGTGAATGTTTGATTTCATGGACCTTTAAATAAAAGGTCGATGAATGTAAATTATGTTATTTACTAGAAAATGGATAAGTGTTTCATGATTGTTGGAAGGGGGGTGTGCTAAGAGAGACCACGAGTGCTATGAAAGAGATGGTGAATGGGATGAGGAATGGTTGTGTTAATCTCCACCAGATCAATACCTTGCTGGATTTAATTTCTCAGGATCAGAACAACCCTTTGACCCAAGAATGAATTACAATCAAGCTGGTAGGTGGGAAGACCTCCTCAATAGTTAATGAGGGGATGGGACAGAGTGCCCATTTGTAAGGCTTCCAAACCTGACCACGGATTGAGAATTCAGGACACATGCAATCTTGCTGAGGAAGAAAAGAAAGGAAGGCATGGTGGGTAGAGGAAGACCTATAAAGAGTGCAGAGATGGGAGCCTAAGCTCTTGGGTTTGAGAAAGAACTGTAAAATAGAGTGAGTTCTAATCACATGAAATAGAGACTGAGTCGGGAGAAGGAGGTTAACCTTCGTCCCTATCTATGATTGATTCGAGAGAATGAGAGTAACCTTCATCCCTATCTATGACTGAGCCGGGAGAAGGAGAGTAACCTTCATCCCTAACTTTTGTTGAGCCGGAAGAAACGATTCAATCTCAAAGCATCGTGGCCTAGCTCGGGGGTGGCCAATGGTAAATCCATTAGGAGTGTTGGCCCTTGGTTATGGAAATAAGCAAAGATCAAAAAAGAAAAGGCAGAATGTGAACTGCACGAAAGACACAGTGACTATTACTGGGTCGAAGTGAGCAAAGAGAATAAAAGGCGGAGCGAAGTAAAAGGAAGCAAGCCATTGGATGAGGAGATTGAGGATGGAAGATCAACAAGGAAGAAAGATTGTGGACAACTCAACAAGAGGAAAAATACACCATTGGATGCTTTGGAGCACCATGCAAGAAGGAAGGAAAGACTGGCTAGCGAAGCCCTAAAACACGGATCAAGTTGACCTAGGGTTTTAGACACCTAGGGTTTTGGTATCTAGGGTTTTGAGACCTAGGTTTCGGCCTAAGGATGTTGGTGAGTGATTATAATGTATAAATAGAGGTCAAGAGGACCTGGGATGGATTGTTGTTGTTGTTGGTGTTGGTGTTGTGATTTTTATTGTGTGATTGGGTGATTAACATTGGGTGAGAGAGAAGTGCTGAGTATGAGAGCCTTTCGTATTGTAAGATCTTTAGCTGGGTGCAAAGATCAACCCTACAGTTGGGTGCATAGGGAGGGGAGAGATAGAGAGAAGAAGAAAGAAGATCTGCTAGCTAAGAGCGCAGACAAGAACTGTATGCTTCATCTTAATACATTATAAAGCACAGTTATGTGGACGTGGCCCTAGAGAGAGGGTGAACCACATATATCTTGTCTTGTGTGCATGATTGATGTTATGTTATTTTTCCTTGATATACTATTAGTGCATTACTGTGGTAGATCTGATAGATGTGCGGAATATATCTAAGATGATAAGTGATATATGTACGTTGTATTTTTCTAGTGTTAAATCCACTTGATAGTTCCCTTGGTTGTAGACATCTTTGTACTGCAACCCCCCCATAGCTGCTTCGGGTGAGACTACATATGCTTCACAGGTGTAGCCGAAAGGGCTAGTAGTTAGGGCTTGTTGGTGTGCTTTTGGAGCTGAACCCTAGATATGCCCCTGTGACAACAATGGTTTCGTTGCCGGGACAAGAATATTCTTGAGGGAATTTCAAGGTGGTTTCCATCAAAGATAGAAATTCAAAAGTGGATAGAGGATCAAGAAAATGACTTCATTGAAGCCGAGAACAAGAACCCTAATCTTAGTACAGAGTATTGGTTGGAGAGATATATCTTTATTGATATACACAAGATTTTCTTTGGAGGAATTCATCAGGAGCTATACGAGTGGTTAGCTAGGTTAGTAGATACCCAATTTGAGATCAGATTTGGACCTCCTGTGGTTTGGACGTCGGCGTTGATCAAGAAGGTCAAGAGAGTTGATAACGTCATGTCATAAGCAGTAGATCATTGGTTTGATAGCACCATTGGAGGGTACATCACCGAGTTTTTTGTTGAAAGAGTAGAGTCATATAGCCAAGCCGAGAGATATTTCTTCAAGGGATCCAGAGGACAATTTTTACATTTTGTGAAGATAAGGATCAAAATGCTATTGCATGAGAAGAACATCTTGAAGATACAGTAGATTGGTCGGATTTGGAAAAAGATAATGTTCAAAAATTCGGACAATGACAATGACACAGAGGCTAGACATATGCGCAGTAGAAGAGCGTTCAGAGAAGTTCATCTTGTGAACTTATTTAAGCAGAACTACGGGAACGAGGGTTTCTATAGCGGAGAAGAGGCAGACTTGACAGACGAAGAGAATTCAGAACCCGCTAGGGTAGAGGAAGGAAAAGATGAAGAACCTTGCCGGGATGAGCCAAAAACTTCAGGAACTACACAGACTGCTCAAGTAAGTACTATTAAGCTCTTTGTTGTCTCAACAACACTAAGAAATTAGAATTGTGAGAGTCACCAGAGTCCTCAGAGTACTATTACTAGTAGTTCAGCATATACCCAGACAGGAAACCTAGGAAGATCTATGGTAGATGAGATGAGACTCCCTATTTTTAGGGGAGATGGGTTTGAATACCCTGATCAACACTGGTTCCTATGTGAATCCGTATGGAATATTAAGAATGTCACCGATGAAGATATTAAAAGAAACCAATTTAGTACTACCCTAAGGGATCGCACACTAAGATGGTACATGAAGCTTGTCCAAGGACTTGTACAACCTAAGCTACTGAATGAGATCAAGAATGCGTTAACTGCAGAGTTCAAGAAACCCAAATCAGAGTCACAATGTATCACAGAGCTAAAAGAGATCAAGCAGAAGGTAGCCGAACTTGTTTGGGAATTCAATCAAAGATTCAAGACCTTAACAGGTCGATTGACTTTTCAGATCCCGGATGATCAGAACAAAGAGTGGTTCATTGATGCCCCTTTACCACACATTAGAGTTCCTATGATGCAACAGAAGATTTCTTCACAGGCCGATGCACTGGAGATCGCCATGAATTTAGAATTATCCCCTATGGGAGAATCCAACTTAGTTATGAGTCAGATCTTGAGTCAGCTAACTAGTTTGTCTCTATAGGTCAAAGATATGAAAAAAGACAAGGGAAAAGATAAAAGAGAAGACATATGGTGTGTCAGATGCATATCAAAAGGCCATGACAAGGAGCACTGCCCCCTATTCCATGAATACTTGGCCTCTAGAGCTCTGAACCCTTCGAAGAAAGTCACCTTGCCCTGGTGAGAGGTATGCTGAAATAGGCATCACATCGGTGAGTGCCATTACATGCAAAAATATGTTCAGACACCCACAAATTTGTATTGCACGTTTTGTAAGTCTGTGGGACATGATGATAGGGATTGTAGGGCTTACGATCTCATGCATGAAAGATCAAGAGACATATACAAAATTCAAGGCGAAGTGCAGCAAGAAGGAAACACTACGCAGTGTAACTCACCAGAGAGAGGAAAATTCAATCCTCGTGGTGGATTCAGAGAACGAGGAAGAGGAGTAGGTATGGGTTGAGACCGAGGACAGATCATTTGTTATAACTGCGCACAACCAGGACACCTTGCAAGGGACTGTCATAACCCTTGCACTACTTGCAGTTATTGCAACTCCTTCGAGCATGTTATCGAGGAATGTCCATCATTGCTGGCCAAGATTCAGGAAAGATGAGGACCTCAGCAGAACCCGCAAGTGCAACTAATATATGTAAAACCTTGCGAAGAAGACCCCATAGTCATTGTTATCACTAGAGGAGGCACTGTTATAGGAGAATATTGACTGATCCAAGGAAAGACTACAGAAGAATCAGGAATCAGGAAAGTTGCAGAGAAGACCCACACTTTTGATGCAAAGAAAGAAAGACATATATTCGAGGAGGCAAGAAAAGATTTCAAAGTAGACCAAGGCTCTTCATCAAAGACATGGCCAGAAGTAAGAGAATATGGGATGCTTCAGGCATTTGATCAGTCTGCTTCTGCAAGTGAAGGAAAAGAGGTAAGCAAGCTCATGGAATTTATATATACTTGTATTAAGTTGATTCAGGATGAGAGCATTGTAGAAGAACTAAAAAATTTAATCAGACGGTATGAGCTAGGGAATATAGACCCCTTACTGAATAGGGTAGTACACCAAATCGCTAATAAGAGAAGGAAAAATAAGGAATTACACTTGAATGGTCAAATAGAAGAATATGATAAAGACTATGTGATCCTCGACTTAGGGTCGAAGGTCAATGTCATGACGAAGAAAACGTGGGCACTGATGGGAAAACCAAAGTTGATCTACTCCCCTATTAGGCTTAGGATGGCTAATCAACAAGCTATCAACCCCTTTGGATGCTTGGAACATGTCCCTATGGACATCGACAGAGTAAGAACATTTGCAGATTTTGAGGTAATTGAGATAGTTGATGATAACTGTCCTTACCCTGCGTTGTTAGGAATTGATTGGGATTTCAATAATTCCACTGTGATTGATTTAAAGAAAATACGTCTGAATTTTTAAAGAGATGGCCTTAGGGTCATTGGAACCTTGGATCAATATGAAGGTAAACGATACACAGATCCCATCAGATAAGAAGACCGCGCATATGAAATGGAAAACATATACAAATTAACAGACAGACAACAGGATTACATTAATCCTATGGCCGATGGAAACCTAAGCTAGTGAAGTGACATCACATGTTCATCAGACTCAGAAGAAGCACTGGAGAACTGGCGGAATAAAATGTATGAAGTATCTACAAGAAGATGTGCTAGATTAACCAGATAAGTTCGCTGGATCGACACAACAATAAGTAATTTACCCACCTTTGATGGTCTGAATCCTTTAGAAACCTTCTTGTCAGACTTTAAAGAAAGTGTACCAATGCAAAAAAGACTGTTGGCACTGGATGAGGCCCTGAAAGCCACACCAGAAAGATGGTGGGGAACACACAACACCAACATTACAAAATGGGTACAATGTCGTACCTTGATGACAATGCAGTTCTCAGTGTTAGAAAAAACAGGACCACGGAGCAATAAAATAAAACAAATGCAGAAACAAAACAATGAAGACACACAATACAAGAGAGACACAGATTTACGTGGTTCACCCAGTGTGGGCTACGTCCACCAGAGAAATTTCCAAGTCCTTCCTTTATTATTATCCAACAAATGAAGGGATACAACCTATAGCAAAACCCGTTGTAACTTCCTCTTCTTTCTCTCACAGTCTCCTCTCTCAGAATACAATATTTTCCATCAACCATAGCCGCAATACATTTTCCTCATAAAAGAGGGTTGCCTTCTAGGGCAAAAAACCCTAACATAATCTCTACCGTTAGATCTGCGACCTTATAATGAATGGTCCAGATTTACAATGAAATTACAATATACTTTTATAGGACAATTTTTGCTTCGGGGGCTTCACCCCCAAACCCCTGCTGGGGGCCTGCTTGCCCCCAGACCCCCCAGCTGGGGGGA
>SNQJ01S0009067.1:238645-252349 GCA_010110895.2 Picea sitchensis
GAAGGGATACAACCTACAACAAAACCCGTTGTAACTTCCTCTTCTTTCTCTCACAGTCTCCTCTCTCAAAATACAATATTTTCCATCAACCCTAGCCACAATACATTTCCCTCATAAAAGTGGGTTGCCTTCTAGGGGAAAAAACCCTAACATAATCTCTACATTAGATCTGCGACCTTATAATGAACGGTCCAGATTTACAATGAAATTACAATATACTTTTATAAGGCAATTTTTGCTTCGGGAGCTTCGCCCCCAAACCCCCGCTGGGGGCCCGCTTGCCCCTAGACCCCCCAGCCGGGGGGATAGACCCCCCAGACCCTGTAGAGGGGGTACCCCTCCTCTACACTCCCCCGCGTGGAAGAGTGTACATACTTTTGGGGTGTAAATACTTCATGGGGTATAAACACAGCTGAAAGCAAGGACCTCCGAATCAGGAAGATAATCAGGCTCCACAACCAACACTCAACACAAGTAGAAGGCTGTGAAGTTTGATACATATGTTGAAGCTGCCCAAAGTACCATGTGAAAAGTTGTGAAGAAGCCTAGAGAAACATTCCTCAAAAGCAGTGGGTTCATAAATTCATTAACACATTGGACACAACACCTATCAACTGGTACCTTCAAGCGGAGCTGCGCCTCATCACTACAAGCTGGGAAGGTATGAATCAGAATTTTGTAACTACCTTCTTAATTGAATGTCAATATCCTTTATCATATCAAGAATTGCAGATTGTAAGAAAAAAAGTATTTGAGGAGGCATCTAACCTCCATTTGGATCAAGAAGAGAACGAATGGACTGTGCCTCTCCAGAAACTGCAAGATTGTTACAACATCAATGTTGATGAAGACAATGATCCAAGGAAGGTGAACATCGCAGAAAAATAAGGCCAAAGAGATGTGGAAGGACCATGAGTTGAGATACCATTCATTGGACAACCAATCAATATTAGGAAAGTCAATATTGGAACAGAGCAGACACTGAAGCTTGCAAATGTTGGAGATTATTGGGATGCTGCCACTATTGACAAGATTACAGAATTACTGCATGAATATCAAGACTTTTTTCCAACCAAGTTCACTGATATGAAGGGAATTAAAGGGCCTATGGGAGAGATGAGGATCCCTTTGAAACCAGATGCAAGACCAGTCAAACAGAGACCCTACATATTGAACCCTAAATATAAGGAGAAAGTGAAGATTGAGCTCGAACGAATGCTGGAAGCCGGGATTATAGAACCTGTGGAAGAGTAAGAGTGGATTAGCCCTATGGTGGTGCAAGACAAGAAGACAGGAGAAATCAAGATCTGTGTAGATCTAAAGAAGCTGAATGATGCCTGTTTGGATGACCCCTTCCCTACACCATTCACTAACATAGTGTTAGATAATGTGGGAGGCCAGGAAGTATATTCTTTTACAGATGGATTTTCAGGATACCATTAGATCCAGATTGCCAAGGAAGATCAACATAAGACCACATTTGCAATAGAATGGGGGTCCTATCAGTATACAATGATGCCATTTGGATTGAAGAATGCCCCAACCATCTTTTCCAGGGTGGTGGTTGAAGCATTCATGGATTTTTTGCATAAATTTCTAGAAGCATACTTTGGACTGTTTTAAGTTTATTGAAAAATCATATTGAATGTCTAAGTCTAATGTTAGACAAATGCATGCAGTGTGAAATTTCCTTGAATCTGAAGAAATGCATCTTCTTCTCACCATTTGGAGTGCTTTTAGGTCATATTATATGGAAGCAGGGATTGCTGGTCGATCCATATAAAATTGCCATTATAGTTGATCTACCCCCTCCTACTTCAGTCAAACAACCATGCACTGTGTTGGGACATATTGGATACTATAGGAAATTCATTAAAGGATATGCCCATATTACAACACCCATGGATAAGATTTTGAAGAAATATTGTCAGTTTAGTTGGACAAAAGAGTGCCAACAGAGAGACACACTGAAACAGAAAATGGTTACTGTGCCTATTCTAGTTTTTCCAGATTGGAGCAAGGAGTTTCATGTGCATGTCGATGTGTATTCTATTTCCTTAGGAGCAATGTTAGTACAACCTGGGGAAGGAGATATTGACCATCTGTTATCCTTTTCCAACAGGAATCTATCAACTGCTGAGATCAATTACACCACTACCGAGTGAGAGGGGTTAGCCATGGTGTATGCACTGCAAAAATTTTGCCACTACTTGTTGGGAGGACACTTTAAAATGTTTACTAATCACTCCACGCTGAAATACCTAGTCAACAAGCCAGTGTTGGGGGGGTGAATATGCATATGGCTTCTTCTATTTCAGGAATATGACTTTGAGATCATAGTAAAGCTAGGAAGAATGAACAAAGGTCCTAACCACTTGTTGAGGTTGGAACATGGAGAAGAGCCCACTAGTTTGGAGGATGCATTGCCAAATGCACAATTGCTAGCCATTAGAAATATTGATGACCACTTCGCAGAAATAGTCCAGTTCCTGTCAACAGGAATGGCACCTAGTGAGTATACAATTCCTCAGAAGAAACAACTAGTAGTGCGGGCTGCAGAATTTTCACTTATAGCTGGACAACTCTACAAGATGGGACCTGATGATATATTGAGAAGATGTGTTATGGAGGAAGAACGACCGATGATCCTCATGGAAGCTCATGAAGGCATCACAGAAGGAAACTATGCAGGGAAATCAATTGCGCAAAAAGTTCTTCGAGTTGGCCTTTGGTGGCCTACCTTACACAGAGATGCTAAAGACTATTACAAAGCCTGCGATGTATGCCAAAGAGTTGGGAAACCATCTAGAAGAGATGAAATGCCACTAGAACCAAAACTGACGCTACATGCATTTGAGAAATGGGCCATTGACTTCATGGGACCTATAAACCCACTAGGAAAGCACACAGGAGAAAGATACATAATTACAACAATAGAGTACTTTACTAGATGGGCCGAAGCAAGAACAATCAAGGACTGTAGTGAAACTATATTTGTGCGCTTCATATTTGATGACATCATAACCAGGTTTGGATGCCCAAAGATCCTTATGAGTGATCCAGGCACATGTTTCATAAATAAAACATTTGAAGCCCTAACTGAGGAATTTGTAGTCTACCATCAGAAGATCATGCCTTACCATCCATAAGTAAATGGGATAGTGGAAGCATTCAATAAGATCTTGGAGACAATACTATAGTGGGATGATGAAGATTTGTAGTGTGAATAGGGATGACTGGGATTTAAGAGTACCAACAATACTATAGGCCTATAGAACCACTTGCAAAAAGCTAACAATGCAGACCCATTTTAAGTTGGTATATGGTCTCGAAGCCGTTGTCCCAATGGAATACCTAGTACCAAGCTTAAGAATTGTTGCCTTTATAGATATGGATGACACTGACACTGCTCAAGAGAGGCTTGCACAGTTGATTGAACTCGAAGAAGACAAATTTATTGCAAGATTTCATCAACAGGTGCAAAAGGAAAGAGAAAAGGCCTATCATGACATGCACATCAAGAAGAAGGCATTCAATCAAGGTGATCTAGTACTAGTATATGACATTAAGTTCATAAAACATCTTGGGAAGTTCAGAACGCATTGGCTCGGGCCATATGAGATCACCTATGTTATAGAAGGAGGAGCTGCATAGTTGAAGACTTTGAAGGGAGAATGGAAGGCATGATTAGTGAATGGGATCCGGTTGAAATTGTACTATGAAAACTAGCTGCCTCACAGCTCTAAGTAAAAGCATAATGAAAAGGATCTAGTTACCAGGTGCAGTTGAAACTGGGTACTAGACACAGAAAATACAATCTTCATAGGGAAGGAGACGAGGCATAGAGCAGAAAGAAAAATCCACACTACGCAGTCTGAAGTTGAAGTAAAACAGAAGGGTCATATCTGAAGTGCCTCGGGATGAGTCACAGGTGAGTGTTGGGGGCCTGTTGTCCCTTGGTTATGGAAATAAGTGAAGCTTAAGGAAGAAAAGGCAGAATGCGAACTACGCGAAAGACATAGTGACTGTTACTGGGTCGAAGTGAGCAAAGAGCATAAAAGGCGTAGCGAAGTAAAAGGAAGCAAGCCATTGGATGAGGAGATTGAGGATGGCAGATTAACAAGGAAGAAGTATCGTGGAGAACTCAACAAGAGGAAAAAGCCACTATTCAATGCTTTGGAGCACCGCATGAGAAGGAAGGAAAGATAGGTTGGCGAAGCCCTAAAAATGCGGGTAAAGTTGACCTAGGGTTTTAGACACCTAGGGTTTTGACACCTAGGTTTCAGCCTAAGGATGTCGGTGAGTGATTGTAATGTATAAATAGAGGTTAAGAGGACCTAGGATGGGTTGTTGTTGTTTTTGTTGTCGGTGTTGTGATTGTTATTGTGTGATCGGGTGATTAACATTGGGTGAGAGAGAAGTGTTGAGTATGAGAGCCTTTTGTATTGTAAGATATTCAGCTGAGTGCGAAGATCAACCCTACAGATGGGTGCGCAGGGAGGGGAGAGATAGAGAGAAGAAGAAAAAATATATGCTAGCTAAGAACACAAACAAGAACTGTATGCTTCATCTTAATACATTATAAAGCACAGTTCTGTGGAGGTAGCCCTCAAGAGAGGGTGAACCACGTATATCTTGTCTTGTGTGCGTGATTGATGCTATGTTCTTTTTCCTTGATATATTGTTAGTGCATTACTATGGTAAATCTGATAGATGTGTGGAATAGATCTGAGATGATAAGTGATATATGTATGATGTATTTTTCTAGTGTTGAATCCACTTGATAGTTCCCTTGGTTGTAGACATCTCTGTCCTGTAACCCCCCCATAGATGCTTTGGGTGATACTGCATCTGCTTCGCAGGTGTAGCCGAAAGGGCTAGTATTTAGGGTTTGTTGGTGCACTTTTGGAGCTGAACCTTGGGCCTTCCCCTGTGCCAACAAGGAGTGATTGAGCCTATGGTTGGGTGGAAACGGGCACCCCTTTCAACAGTCGCATCATGTCCTCTGATTGTAATAAGTATTTCCATATTTTGTGTTTGAAATGGAATAATGAATGAATGTATGTATTTATACATCTCAGAATGGTCTCTATATTGAATGGTCATGATATGTGTATGCATTTATCCCCTTGTGAACTCATACTTCTGACTGATAGCCTGGATGCCCCAGCTTAGCCCTTGAGGCATTTTGGAACAGAAGCCTGTAGGACGACCAAGATAGGAGATATCATGTCATTCTGACTCTATCCATATAAAGAGGATATATATTTTAGAATCCTTGCTATGCGACTGGAATTTTGTTCCCAAGTCCGTAACCATTTCATGATAAAGCTCAAGAAAGATAGCGAGGTTCAAGCCTTGAAGGGAAAATCTTTTCATTTGGAAGACGAGAAAACGAGATCTGTTCAGGTGGACCCATATTACTAACACTTAGGAAGCATGTGCTAAGCTTAAGGGAGCCAAGTCCTTATGGATTTGGAACTTCGAAAGCCTGGGACTTTAGGGTATTTTTGACCCTACTAGTCATCAACTGTCCGAAGGTAACCGGGAGTTTCGGTTACTAGTAAGTTGATCGACAATGGATGGTTTTCCTAGTGGTTAGATGAACATGTATTACTGACTAAACTGGGATCCAAATCCCCATCACGAAGTAGCACAAGCCATCAACCGAGAATGTTCAGGGGTTCCCTCAGCCATTGGATCTACACTGTGGCAACTTTGATGGAGTACCACTTTGAGAGAATGGAGATGCCATGAGAATCAAACTCCCTGAATGTCGAAGTTACGAAGTGAAGGAGAGTCGTAGATTTGGTGGAGATTGTTAGGATCCCCTCCCACCGTCCGATCCTTTAGGAGGAGGGACCCACACATGGTACTTCGACAAATTCCTTCTTCGAGAGAATGGAGTGGAAGTAATGCCAATATCCTGTAAGGTCGGAGTAGTGAAGTGACTAGGACCGTAGATATGGGGATCCTTCGGGTCCTATCCTACCCGTCGGATTTATGATGTAGTCATGCCGACGTTGACCACTTTAGGAGGATAGGGGTGTTATGACACCAAAACCCCCGAAGGATAAAGTCGTGAAGTATTCTTAGACATCCATTGGGAAGGGACGTATGGTAGGAGATCTACCATTTCATAGGAAAAGCACTTCGGAGAAAAGTGAGGGCAGAGTGCGCAAAATTCCCGAAGCCTGAATTAGTGAAGTCCATCGTGACCGTCGATTTGGGAAGGACACGCGCCACCAAATCATGGATTTCAGGGAAAATCTAAGTAGGAAGTGGAGCGTTGACCGAAATTTGTCCGAAGCTCCAAAGGTAAGAAGGTAAATCATAGCTGTCAATTGTATGGACACGTGGTGTTAGATCTATCACTTTGGTGATAGAGCACTTCAGGGAAATTAGAGAGTGAAGTCTCGAAGGTCAAAGGTCTCAAAGTCTGAAGCACTGAAATCCATTTGAGTCATCCATTGGAGAAGGATGCATGGAAGAAGATATGTCATTTCATAGGATTGACACTCCGAGATAAAGAGGAGAAAAGGGGCGTTGACTACAAGTCGCCTGAAGTGGAAACAAAGGACAATATCAACCATTGATCAAGGTGAGCACATGGCATTCGATCTGTATCTTTGGGTAGAATTACTTCAGGGGGAAAAGTTGTTGGAGCGTTTGGAACTTCCGAAGCTAAAGTCCCGAAGTAGATCACAGTCATTAGCCATCAGAGGAAGTGTGAACCCTAGATCCAGATTTGGGTGATTTCATCAATTTGGAGTTCGGGTAAAAAGGGATCAGTTACATCCAAAATAGTTGAAGCCTGAAGTTATGAAGGGGGTGGCCTGAGGTTATAGCTCGTGGCCATATTGAAGAGGAGCCTATCCAAAGGGGTTGGTGAAGTTATCAGGACTCTGGGAACCTGGGACTTCGGGACTCTGGAGGGTTTGGGGTGTAGTATGGTAGAGAGTCCAAAAGGCCCAAAGGCCAGATCCATGTGGCAATATTACATGACTTCAGAAGTTTGGAACTTCGGGTGGTCTCATGCGTGGATAAAAAAGAGATGGGAAGCGTCGAATTCCTCCACAGTTGATATATGAGAAAGAGATTAAGTTGATTCATGGGATCAGTTGATGGATGGTCTTCCACCATGGTGGAAGGAACTTAGAAACAACGTGTGTGAGATGGATCCACATGGGCGCCACATCACCCTCAACCAATGAATGCCTGAAGAACTTTGGGAAGACATAAATTGCAATCCAAAGCTTATATTTGAGCCTGGTAGCAATCATTAGAACACTATGGGTGAGTAGAAGAGGATAAATACCTCAGACAAAGGATCTGAGATGTTAAGGAGAGCGTAATTTTGATGCCCCATCCTTAGGAAAGTTACTTAGGGGTCGAGTGTGTTACAAAGGTTCTCATTTTTTCTCCTCTAACTATGAATGGTTTATGGTATTAAGGTAGCTTCAAAATTTCTAGCCTCTTCCTAAGAGTGCATTATACTAGTAATTGAGAATAATGAGTTTATATTATCATTTATATAATCCTCACGTCTTCTTAAAAACATATGAATTTCAATAGTTTCACACAATGAGCATCTCCCATAATACCCATGATCTATTTTGATATCCCAACATCAAACCTAAAAAAACCCTTTATCTCCACTCACAACACTTAGACTAGAAAGACTAGATTCACAAACCAACATTCCCTCATAAAAGAAAAAGAATGACATAATGCTAACTTGCAAATTTGAGCTAAGAGGAGTAGGGGATTCAAGAGAAATAAACACTAATAGACTAGAGAAACCACACAATACAAATTAGACCAACCAAACCAAACTAAGCCATACAAACCAACTGAAGAGACTAAGCCACACTAACCAATGTTACCCAAGTCACATGGACCTGAGCCAACAAGCCAACAAAAATATAAGCCCAACAAATTAGAGTTGGATACTAAACCACCAAACCCTCATGAACTAGAGCTAATAGAGCACAAACCCAACAAATTAACAGGGCCAAGATCCGACAAAGATAATTCAAGAGAGAAGAAGATCGATTTAGATCCCTAATTCAAACTAGGTTAAGACTAAACCAAGAGCCACAAACCAAGAAAACACCACAAATCCTCAAACAACAAACCGGTGCTGAGAGACATTATCCCACCTACAATAAAATTAAACCTTTGGAGTAACTGATGTGCATAATCCCACATTAACCTTCGAGTGTATGATGGTACCATGGGTGTATGCTCCTTGATAGTCATGAATGGTAATTAACCTTCCCATTCATATTGACATGCCAATTGTATATCATGAAAGGTTGTTTCACTACTATAGTTTGATACTTAGGGAATGGGGAAAATTACCTCTCCACCTTTTAATCTTAAATTGCCACTGTCCAAAAGGACAATCTTGTTGGATAGATGATATGCTCAATGGTTGAGTGACCTTGTGACATGGAATAACTCAACTCTTTCAAATCAAATGACTTACTTTCTAATTATTTTGATAGTCCTTATTAAGTTTCCATCACTCAAATAGGAGGCTCTTAGCATCAACTTGAAGATTAAATATGAGTCCCATGTTGAAATAAGTTTTTTAATATGATTTTAATTGATAATCCTCAACCCCTAAAATAATGCTAATGCCTCTGCTTGGTTGTTTGAATCTCTACCCAATCCCCACTTGAATGTGTTTTTTGTGTTTCCTTTGGGATCTAGAATGATCCCCCCCACACTTTCCACCCCTAGATTCTCTTTGGAAGCACCATCAAAGAGTATTATAAACTTCACCTAGGATTGTTACCATTTCAAATTTTCCTCACCCCCCATCCAAAATTGCCACTTAAAACCAAGTAGGGGGAGGAAAAAATGTCTTTGTTGATGGAACATTTCTACTTAACATGCCCTCAATCCATTCTCATTCTTCCTATTCCATAAGTTCAATGGCATGTCCTTTCATCCCTTTAACTTGGATTACTTTTGACAATCAAATACAAGCTTTATTGGTAGCACTAATCTCTATTATGTGGATTTTTTGGAAGATAACCTTATTTCTTGCAATCCAAACCTCCCAGTATATGAATTTTGTCACTTCCATCCATATTCTTTCGAGAATTGGCTTGTTCAAGAAAGTACCTTTGTATTTTTTGTGCCAAACTATGAACATTTCTATCTAGGATTCTAGAAAGGAAACCTTATGAATAAATTCTTTTAAAATGTGATGCCAAACCTACATAGAGTATGAGCATTCAAAAAACAAATGTATTTCGGTTTCACACTCTTTGTTGCAAAAAATGCATCTAGATGGGCCGAGTATTCCTCTCTTTTGTACGTTCTCTACTATTAATAATTTTCCATGGACCATGATCCAATAGAAAATGTTGATTTTTGGTAAGGATTCTCCAATCGGTATATGTTTCCAAAGACACGGGCTAGGAAACTTTGGTAAATATGAAAGTAGGTTGGTATATAATGACTTCACTAAGTATTCAAAATCTCTTTGTCCCCATCCTCTTTAATTTGGAGTGTTTCAATCCATAGGTGTACAACCAACCAGTTGCCTAAAGAGAAGTTCAAGTGATGGAGAGAGGTGACCAGGAGATGAAATGTGTTTCCATCCCAACTAACAATTTCCAATACAATCCCACTATGATATATCAAACAAGTTTAATAWCCTATGCTCCATGAATCAAAATTTAAGAACTGGTAGCTTTGTTTTTATTTCTAGTGATGGATTTTCTAATATATCGTCACTCTATATGTTTATTAATTTTCCATTCCTAGGAACCCACATTATCTTAGATGTATTTGAAAATCCATAGCCTTGAAAAATATTCATATATGTGATCCTTTTTTTCCCCAAAGGATCATCCAAAAATATTTTTATGTTTCTATGGAAATATTTCTTTGACAATATAGTTTTCCACCATTCTTGTTGTCCTCCAATGGATCTTTGCCCCCTTTTCTAAATTCATTAGATATGRATCTTTAATATCGAAAACACCATTCTCTTTCAAAGMTATCACTATATTCCAATTAATTAGGTGGAACTTCTTGGAGTTTGTTTTCTCCCTTGCCACAAGAATTTTCGAACTTCTCTTCCCACTTGTTGCATTATGCTTATAAGAGCTAGTATCATTAAGCATTGAAATATTGGAAGTGATGAAAAATAAACTTAATGAGAAAAAATCTTCCTTCCATATTTAACTAGTATGACCCCCATTGTTGCATCCCTCTTTTCATTTTTTCTATCACTCATTGCTAAGAAACAAAATTCAAGTTACTTAGAGACATCGACACCCCCCAAGAATTTTAAAAGATGACCATGTCGCCAAACAAGGGAAGCCCAATATTCTTAAAATGGCCTAGAGTTTAAGGATAGTGGTGTTCCAACCATATATCTAAAAGTTTCCATTATTAGCTTTCCCTCTAGAAGTGTTGAGGAAGAAATCCAAAATCACCTTAAATTTCCTTGCAATAATATTCGAGGCACCTCCTAGAAGTAGTGTATCATATGTGAACTGAGAGTGGTTAATTCCTCTTACTCCTATAATGAAGTTGATCCCTTTCACCTGACTATATAGTCTCTCGAATTATAATTTCCTACTCAAAGCTTCAACCATGATAATATACAATAGATGGGAGAAAGGAAACCCTTGTTGTACCCCACTCTTGCTCTTGAAAAAAAGAGCCAATATTCCATTTACTAGGGGGGTAACCCACATGGAGTCAATACATGCCTTAACCAAGAAAAAATGGATTCTTCAAAGAAAAAATTGTGAAGAACATCATATAGAAAGAAGTGAGGAACCCTGTCAAAGGCATTCACCATGTCCATTTTAATAATCATAGCTTTTTCTTTATTGACTATGTTGGAATGAATTGATTCTTGTACATTATCCATAATTTTTCATTTTTGCATAAACTCACCTCGATTTTTAGAAATAATTTTTGCAAAGATTTGCTTGAACTTGTTGGCCATGATTTTTGTCAAGATTTTGTATGCAAAATTGCAATTGCATAGATAGAGGCCAAAATCTAGCAAATTGGGCTAGATTTATTTCCTCAGGGATCAGAGCTAAGATGGAAGAGTTGGCGCTTCCCCCTACCTTATTTTTATTTTGGGAATGGACCAACATTCTCCTAACATCATACTTAACAATATGCCAACATTATCAGAAGAAGTGAATGGAGAAACCATTCGGCCCTAGAGATTTATCTAAATCTAGCCCCCAAATGGATTTTGCAATTTTAGATTCTTCAATCTCTGTAGATAATTCTATGTTATCTTCAAGGGATAGCAAATAAGGAATGTGATTTAACATCTCCTAAATATAGATAGGATCAACTTCTTCCTCCTTTCTATATAGAGCTTCAAAATGCACATAGGTTGATTCTTTGATTGTTGCAAAGTCACTTAGACTTAAGCCATCCTCAAGATTTCTTTCACAATGTTTTCATATTTTCTTTCTGTTACAGAAATATTCCCCTGTAGACAGGTGAACTTTTCCTCGGATTACCGACCCTTATACCAACACAGAAACAATCATTTGGACACTACCATTCCTACAAACTCGTTTTTATTATCGAAAAAAGAGAGAAGGTAAAGTAGGATGTATTATGCTTATGATGTTTGTCCTAGCTGCCCCTACCCACAAGCTTGATCCATTTCTTGGCACAAATCAATACCTGCAATGCAAAATAAGAAACAAGTGACTTCCTTCTACTTTAATGGATTAGGCAAAGAAAATTCATCTATGCAAATCAAATTAAACATAGACAAGAACATGAGACCACATACTTGAAGGAAATAGGCCAAGTATATTAGATGAAAACTTCAAGAATAAAATTACAATCTTTAGATGATTCCGCAGTAGCCTCTCCAAGTCCTCCTGATCCAACCCTTGTTCGAAAGATCCACAATCAAAATAGAAATGCTTTGTTGATTTTTTCTTCCTTGTTTAGCATGGGAATACTTCCATTTATAGGATTTGAGAGGCTCAACTACCTTGGGTATATTTAGAATTAGTTGAGGATATGGCTCCAATAGTTGTGATATCTCCCTTAGATGCATCCCCAGAGTTAGATTCGAGCCAAACCAACTCAATCCATCCATAACTATCTATAGAAGAAAATGGGATTTCTTCCAAGATTTCCTCAACCAACTCAACACTCCCTTAGAATGGGAAATAGAGCACTACAACGCTCCCCCTGAGATGGACAAGGAGTGCTAGCACTCCCTGTGTATGATAAGGGGAGCAATTGTATTCCCAAAAGTTTCCAAGATGAGTGATTCCCATAGAAAAACATTTGTTCTGACTGTCAGATGATGGGGCTTATTCTTCTAACATGTTTCAGGGGTTGTAGCAAGTGTTTTTAGGTGTCATTCATGATGCGACACTTACGGAAAGAGAATGTGACACTTATGACACTTGCAACAAAAGTGCGACACTTACGACAATGAAAATGTGACATTGTCGAAGTGAGGAATTTTGATGTGTAACACTTTCTTTGGTTTTCCTATGGAAGAATGAAGAGTTCTTGTCACTGGATTTTAACGAGAGGATTTTGGATATGAGCCTTTGTTTATCTTCCTCATTCTAGTTAGCTCTATGGATTTTTATATACAATTATTTTCCCTCTAACATATATTGTTTTGAAATTTCCCTTGTCTCCATTTCACATTGAAGGAATCCTAGTTATTCTTGAAGTATTTTCCATTCTTTAGCTAGGGGAACATAATAATTGTTGACCTAGTTCTTGAGTTCTTTCTTAAATACTCAAATTTGTGATTTCAAGATAAAATAAGGAGAGTCAAAGGCTGTCTAATTCGAGACAGTTGAAATGACATCAAATATACTTAGGTTTTGAAGCCATAAGGGAAAAAAGTGGAAGGGAATGGGACCAAGGTTTTGGAATTTCCCAAATGCAAGGAAAATAGGTTTGTATATTAAAACACTAGAGGGAACGATCTTGTACGAGATGGGATGATCCCTTGAAAACAAGTCACTATGAATAAGAAATCAATCTAGTCTAGCCATTATGTGTCGTGGTCAATTTCTTCTATTATTCCAAGTATATTTCCCTTTCATAGGGTTGATATTTATCATATCCCAATTTGCAATAAGTTATTTCATGCATTGGGTCTTGCAAAATATTGCCGCTTCTTTTTAATTACATCGAAAGGCACTTTCTATAGCCCAGTATGAGGGAGGTGTGTAATTCATTTCATGCTCAACATGGAGTTTACACATGGTATTAAAAAAAATTAATAACAAAAAAATATGTCAATGTCAACCATAAATAAAATATTTCAATATCCATCTTAAGTAAAATAATTATATATCAACTATATATATAGAAATAGAAAAATATAGAGTAATTGAAAGTAAAAAAAATGATTTTGCACTTTCTACTTCACAAAATGAGGGATATGCCTAATTCCTTCAATGATTAATATTATGGAGTTAACATGTGACATTTAAAAAAATATTAATAAGAAAAAAAATCAATGTGGGCCATAGATAAAAATATTTGTATGTCAACCTATTTTAATATTGTCATTATATATATATAAACTTAAAAAATATTTTAACATCCACCTTAAGTAAAATAATTTTATATCAACTTTATAGAGAGAGAAGTTAAAAGTAAAAAAAAAAAAAAAATTATTATTATGCACATAGGTGCTTTCTACTTCTCCAT
>SNQJ01S0009067.1:252685-278724 GCA_010110895.2 Picea sitchensis
AGAACTAGTGTAGATCCATCTTGACTCTGTCTTTACCATGATTTGAGAGACATAAAATCCTTCGAGATGTAATCATTTCTTCAAATTTTGTACTCCAAGTAGGAATTGGATCGGTGTATTCAGTGGCACTTTGGACAGATTGATAAGCAATTTCTATAGTAGACAAAGGAATGATCATCCATGCATGCTCATTTCCTTCCACTAAAGCAGAAGGTGAGGGTAAAATCCATGGATCCTCAAAGTATTTTGTTTGTAAATAACAAACTTGGGTCAAAGAAGTCGAAGAAAATGGCTCACTAGAGTAAGCGAAAGTGGAGTTGATGTAAGAAACAAGTGCTGCAAAATTAAAAGTCCCCATCAAGAATGGATATAGTCCAACACCTACATTCGCAGTGGCCTTCTGGGAGTTACCAATTAATGGGATAGTAGAACCCACTGATGTAGCTGGGTCAGTACAAGAGTATGACAACTGACCAATAGTCACAATATTCCCTTTATGGGGAAAACAAAGAACTTAGAAAACCAATGAAAGTACAATTGTCATAGAATATGTCTAGCTATGTTCCAACAAAAGGTTGTAATTGAGCAAAGCATCGACTGCTTCAACTTCAATGGAAATAATTTTCCTCCCTAACTAGACAAGAAAGGAGGGCATGATCCCGTGAGGCCTAACCAAACATATGACAAATGTAGTTAACAAGTAGGGAGATGAGGAAAGCTCAAGGGAGTCAATGTCCCACCAACATGACAGTTCCATGACACATGTCAGAGCACCCTCATCCACAACCATTCTAAAGATGTTTTTCATGCTATACACTACTTGTATTTGAAAACCAACATGGTAAAGAAGTTGTGGCTTCACATTATAAATATCAAACATTATCACCTAAGAACTAGAGGAATCAATAGCCCCAATAGCTAAAATAAATTCACTTAGTTGTGCTGGGAAATTATGAAGTACTTCCAAGGCCAACATAGTGCATGGTGCTTAGGCAAAGTCTTCTACAATTGAGGAATTTTGGGTAGCCTGAGCATTTGGGTTGTGTGAGGACCACTTGAACACACCCTTGGGTATGTGTGGCATTGCTTCTCCCTCAAGTTTCTCTTTATGTAGATGATTTTTCAGTTTGGGGGATTCCTTTTCCTTAGAAGTTGACTCAGTGTTCTCGTAAATACAAGATCTGGTTGAAAGGTGTATCTCAAATCCACACATGTATACATTAAACAAAGTATTATCATGTAAGGGTGCCCCCTAGTTTCCCCCTTGAGGAAATATGATATTACTTGAATTTCCCTCAGCCATATGTTGACCTTGAAGGAAAGGATTACTTAACACAGTAGGTTGTTGTTGCACCAACAAACATTGAGCCTATTCAATTTTGGGGCATTAATGAGTTAAATGGTATTTCTTACATAAATTGCAAGGAAACTTGACTTTATTGTTCTCCTTTATTCCCTACCAGCATTATTATTGGTCCCATTCACATTATTATTACCCCCACCTCCCTTTTTATAACCCTTATTTTTCTTCTTTCCTTTGGGTTTCTAGTTACCTTTCAATTTACCGATTGCATAGAATGTAGATAGAAATATTGGAGAGGTGGAGAGGTCAAAACCTAATCCTGACCATTTTTTGGTGGATGAATATGCATCTACTTCATCTGGTTTGTAACTAGACTTGCAACGACATTATCGATGGAACCACCAACATAATTGACATGGGTTCTAGGATTTGGTTTCAGAGGATCGGTACTAGGTCTTAGTGCATTTGGAAATATTTCATATAAAACAATAGACTAAGAATAAATTAGATATAATTGTTGGGCTCTAAAAATGTCTTCTTCTTCAGTCATCACTATTGAAAGTTAGACGTCTTTATATATATATATATATATATATATATATATATATATATGGTAACAAAGACTTCAAAAACCATTCTAAAATAAACTGAGGTACCTAAGCTTTGATCATTCACTTCCTTCTTCGCCACTCTTGGATGTGGTAGGAGATATGGGTAGCATTCTCTTGCCTAAAAGTAGACAAGAGTTCAAGATCAACACCATACTAGACAGGAAGTTGGAAATGGTTCAAGAAAATTGCATCTAAGTCTTGAAAGTTTCCAAATGATGCTACTTTAATCTCAATATACCATTTTTCATCCACCCCATTGAGGTTTCATTGAAAACGTCTCAATCTGACGAAGTTGTCCATCAATGAGTTGGATGAGCACCATAAGTAGAACATCATCACATGATCTCCCATATACTCACTAAACTTCCCTTCAAAATTTGGAATGTTTGATGGGAGCTTGGTGGGGAACGGATGCCAATTCGGGTTGTGATGCATCAAATCATTAGTGAGTTTAGAAATATATGGAAAGTTTAAAGTTGCCATAATTGGAAGTTGTGGTTGTGGCATAGAGTTCCAACTTTCAGGGTTGTAACCTCTAGGTTTTTTGGTACATGAAAAAGAATGTCTTGGAATGTTTCTAGCACCAAGTTGGTAGGTAGTGTTAGTAGGTTGGTCGAGGTATTGATTGTAACTTTGAGCTCCCTGGACATAAGGAGGAAAACCTCCATCCATTGGATTTCCAAATTGTTGGAAAGGGTTACCCCCTACTGACATCCCCAACGAAGAAATATTTCCTTGCATAGGGTTCCAAGAACTTTGGAAGGTATTTCTCCCTGTTGAAATTATGGAATAAGGGAAAGATATACTACCTTGATTTCCAAACAATGAGAAAGGGTTAGAACCTATGGGAATGTCAGAATACTGAAAAGGTCCACCCATCGATTTACGTAATCCTGAAAAAAGGATTGGTCCTTGTGAATGCTCCTGAAGATGGAAAAGATCCACTTCTTAAGGAGGGGTTTGGTGGAGGGATATCCCCTTTTCCCCATAGAAAACCCTACAAGGGAGTTGAAAAACTCTCAATATTGAAACTAGGGTTCAACAAGACTGGGGTAGAACTAGAAGGAACATGTGGCATTCCTATAGTCGACATCCCAAATGAAAAATAACATGAACCATATGATGTGGATAATGTAGAACTTATGCCTTGGATGGGCCCAGTTTGAGAAGGAATCGAGCCTCTAGCTGATGGCACCATTGTGGCATGGGTGGTGCTAGTTTCTTGGGTACTTGGTAGAGGAGGATAAAATCCTCCTCTAGTGAAATTCAATGAGGGGGTATGGATGTCCCCAGACCCTAAAATATTAGAAGTGTTGTCCATATTTGACCACAAAAGAGAGGGGTTGGCAATGTGATCCGAACTATTAGAAGTCGAAATTTGTATGAGGATAGGACTATCAAGTCCAGTGAGGGGACGGTTAAAATGTCTTACAAATACATCATCCTAGATATCTTCTACACTAGAAAATCCTCCTGCAAGATGGTTCACGTCTACAAAATCTGTCTCTATTGGCCCTAATAAACTAGTCTCATCTAGTCAACACCTTTCAAGAGGAAGATCCACCCTTTCAAGAAAAATACCATGGATCTTTCTTGATCGTCGAAGCGGTTGGTCAACCATTTTGAATCAATGATTCAAAAGTAGAGGTAAAGAGACCACCTAAGGCCAACTAGAAAAATAGATCACACCACTAAAAAGTATTGAGAGAAAACAACACACACAAACTATTTTTCTAAAGCCTATCCCAAGTGGATTAGGTCTTGGGTCCGAAGCAATGAAAAGATGAAAAGGAATTTTTAGAGACTGATATGGGTTGCTTAAGTCCTGATACCAATCAATGGAGGAGTGAGAAACAATTATGATAACCTGATCACATAGGTGTTATTGGGGAAGCTCCTCTAACATAGGATTCAAGCTCTAGGTCGCATGAGGATAAGTGAAAGAGATATCCCCTCTCTTACTTGTATAAACTTCATTGGATTGTTGCGTATAGAGAGGTTTCCTGAGTACCATTGGCCCCCTAGGTGTGGGTACTTTTGGTAGCTTCAGGCTTATCTACCCTTCCCATATGTGCAGTCCCAACCAACGATGATCAAAATGAAGAAACAAGGGTTTCCTTTGTTTCTTGCTACTAAAGAAACAAAACATTTACGATAACATGTACTCACTAATCAAATTTTCTATGTTGATTTGAGTGGTCTTGTAGATTTAACTCTCCAACCTATCCCAAGGCCTTACACCTATACTAGTTGGTGTTTCTTAAAAGAAAAAAAAGACTAGTAGATTTTAAATTAACATTCATTTTAGTGGTTTTTATTTACTTAGGAAGCGTTAGTGAAACCAATGGCGTTTTAAGGAATTTTCCATAAATCAACTTATCAGAACATTTTTATTTCATCAAATGCATCTTATTCTTCAATGTAAAAGTATAAACATGAACAACTAATGCAAACTACTAAATTTTAAATGCAATTTTTTCCTTTTTCAAATATGACAACAAAACTATGATTTTCTTTTCAAAAGACTCACTACTTTAAAACAAGAATGCACTAGAACAAAATAAAAAGAAAGATATTTATCAACAAGCAACTAGCCTTTCTTTTGTTTCTTGCTAGTAAAGCAATAAATCAAAGAAAAAGATACTAAAACAAGGATTTTTTTCTTTTTCTTTTTGTGCTTGAAAAACAAGAATGCAAGAATGAAAAGTAATGAATTTCGATAAAGGACTCAAGTTTCAGATATGACTGCAACAACAATCAAGAAACAGAGTAAACTAAGGACAAGACTCTTCTTTCACTAATGCAATTCAGAAAGAAACTAAAGATTCTTAAAAAGCATAAAATATTTTGTTTTCTTTAGTTATGAAGACCAAAAAAGACTTCAACTGACTTCATAAGCCAACAAACAACCTTCAAACAACACAGAGAATAAAAAAGAAACACAAGAAGCAAAATCAAGGCTAGTAGATGCTAGAAGATGGAAGAAAACCACTTCCTAGAAATCATATGCGACTATTTCCTCAACAAAGTTTGTATGTACATGACTATCTCCACGTAAACTAGTGTATATACACATGTTTAGATGGGGAAAGGTGTGTATGAAACAAGGATAATTTTGAGGATGGAAATTTATATTAAAATGTAGAAACATGGGCTAATTCTACTAGTCCTTAATATGCAAAATATAAAGTGTTTGGTGATAGTTTTGTAAAAACATTCAAATTTATAAGGATTTTATATAGTTTCTATAAAATTTTGTTGATTTTTATGGTAAAATGATTGTATTCTATGGAATTTGGTCTAATCGTTTTTATAAAAAATGAAAATTGGTGAATCTTTTTTTGGGAAAAACCATGGAAAATTAGCCCATTGGCGAAATTTAGCCTCTAAAATCATCTATGGTATGCAATTCAGATTTACCAAAAATAATTGGAAAAATATTGAATTAGGACCCAAAACTCAATGCCACATGTTTGAAAAGAAATATGAAAACTAACACAGAAGCAAAATAAGAATAACAACACTTACAAGAAACTAAACAACCATAAGGAGAAAGACTCAATTATCCAATCCCTAGTGGAGTTTCCAATTTTGTTATGATATTTTCACCACCATGACTAGGGTTAAGGTCACAACAGAATAGGACAATCCATAGAGCTAACTCAAACCAAAAAGTAGTTAAAATGTACAACTTAATAACTACCAACGGTTAGAAACCACTGACCTGGGAACCTGATTTCAGAGAAGATTCTACTTGAAGATCCTCACTCCTATCTCTCATCCTAGTATACCCTTTGTTGATTTACACAAAAAGAAGAACGAAGATGCAAATAAAGTAGTTATAATAACTAAATTTTAACTACCTAAACTAACTAGGATCAACAAGTTAGCTTCCTACCAAGACATGCACATAATCATAATGAAAGCACAATGATTACAAATTATTGGGGAAATAAAGGAGACAATTCTCATATATTAAATGAACAACAAATTACAAGGAACAAAGTCACTCGATCCTTTCTATGGCACCATCTAGAACCATCCTCTAGATTCCTCCTTCTAGGCCAATGAAGTTGATAACTTAACCTCTATACTCCTTACTCCAAGTGAGTGATAGAAATACAAAGGGGTTATTTATTTCAATGAGATAATGAGGGAAAGGCTGCTAGGAAAAATGGTTTCCAAGAACAGGGGATGATCTTAAAAACATGGGACTGATTATTGGCAGACTTAAGCAAAAAAATTGTTAGAAGAAGGGTGCACTCATCCTCCTCCACCCAATGGATCTATTTGTACCATGAAAAGTTGGCTAGAGTAGTTATGTATGGGGAATAGGAGGTTAACAACCTGGGAAACCCGTAAACTCTGAGAAAAAACACACATTTACATTTTTTTAGTGCATTATGGAGGCATATGCAAGTTGTTGAAGGGAAACAATCATATATAGAGTTGATTACTCTTGTTTATAAAATCAAGAGTAGCATATGGATTGCCAAAAGGTGTTTTTTAAAGAGTTTCAAGAGAAATTTTGGTCTGCAAATGCAAGTGGATTTGGGATCAAGGCCAATGAGTGCATCTATGCATATGGAGTGGCAAAATATACTATAGCATTCACTAATGTCAAAATAATTGACATTGAGATCAATAATGAACTCAACCCATACTTTCAAAGAAACTACAAAGGAACCTCTATGTTATTGTAGGTAGGTTTATCAAATACCATAAACCACCTATCCATCCAATTGTCTTTCCATGGTTGGAATGCTCACCATTCCATGCAAAGACACCTCTTTCTTGGATCAGGCAGATGGTTGGTTCTAGGGTCAATGAACGATTAAATAATCATATCTTTGGTTGAATGCAATATTTTGGAATCTTCCTTACTAATGCCAATTAAGTACTACTCTCTCATCCTAGCCCTATATTCAGATATATCAGATAATTGGGCATGAGCATGGCCAATGGATGTAATAATGTTTTCTAGTGAAGTGGTCGATGAAATACAAGATGGCTCTCTATTGTTCCTAAGCTCACCAATTAAGTTTCTAAACTCACTTAAACACTAATTAATTTCTATGTATGGGTTTTGTGGGGACTTAGAGGTTGGGTTTGGATCAGGCTTTTTCTCCATAGTGGTGGAATAACAACTACAATTAAACAATAACAAAATACTTTTGAAATTTATATAAATTTCCATAACTTAACATATATAAAAATGAAATTTCAAATGAAATCTACCTGGAAATGAGAGATTCACTCTGCAAAATGTTAAGTGCCAATGATGTCAATGTCCCTCCTACTTTTCCTCATCGAGATCGGGTCTAGTTGGAAAATGTGCACTCATTTTGGCAAGAAGAATAAGAGTCCAAATTTCCATGGGTTGGGGAAGAATGAAACAAATGCGGTCATGTTTTTCTTAATATTTTTTTACACAAAAGGATGCGCATGCATTTTTAACACGTCTGTGTTTTTAGCATGTGCACGCTTAAAAAATGTGCATGCATTTCAAACATGTGCGTGCTATTTTTAATTTAAAAATGATGTGTATATTTACTTTCCACACGGCAATAGCATACGTGGAGCTTCATTGAAGGATGAAACTATGTAAACAAGAATGTGTGCACATTCATGAAGTGCACATGTTCCTAAAGAAAATAGGTACCTAATAAGGAAGGAACTGCTTGTGCCCACCCTTATGTATAATCATTTGTTCATAAGTACTCCTACAAGGACAAAATGATGGGTGGATAGTTTTCTAACAAATAAAATTTAGGGGTTGGTGTATTCCATGTCAATGTTGATAGTTTCCTCTCTACACCCACATGTAAAAAATGTTAAAAGTAGGTAAGAAAATTCAAATTGGACTTATGCCTATAAATATATCTGAAGTAAATTTATTATTATTATTATTATTATTATTATTTTAATTGGGACTGGTGAATATGTATTAAGGTGGCCAAAATGGAAAAAACGTTACAAAGTAAACTTCCATGTTGTTTCAAAAAATTCTATCAGTGACATCAAAGAACCTTTCCTATATTCCAAGTCTTTCCTTCCCAATTTTACATTGGCTACTGCATTTCTAACATTTTAGGTATATTTCCAATAGAAAAAATTCAATATGTCGATGGATTTACAAAACATTAAACACAATTATTGATGTCGATTTGTTTATGGGGGAGTAGAACATTGCTCCAAATTATTTGACTCCTTAGTATATTGCTCAGTTTCCTTTCACTTGTGTTTAGCTTCTGTCTGGCCTATGGATGATCATGTAGATGCAGTGTCAAAGGTACATGTGTCACTGTCATATTGGATGGATCACTCTAGCGTATAACAATCAATTTTTGTTTTTAGAATGCTCATAATCTTATCGCATTGCTCGTGATTTACCCTCCATGTTATTAATGATGGAAATGAGGGATCTTGTAGATAAATAATTGTTGGACAAAGCCTCTTTGTGTCACCTCTAAATTGTGCGAACTTCCATGAAACCTTGAGGACCCATAACAGTCCAAAAACCAAAATATTCCACAGTCTTGAGAAAGAAATAGAGAGAGTAATGAGAACCAGAGAAATGTAGGAGGCCCTCTTGAAGAAAAAAATGGATATCAAGGTGAACAACCAATACTTCACCATAGTTCTGGTGCGAAGTAACCACGTGGACCTCACCTTGTTGTCCAATATCTTATCATGTTCACTCATAAAGGGGAGGTTTAAATTGTGAAAAAAAAGTCAATATATTGTAGGTATTGGGGGGTTATGTGGGCTATCGAGGGGATTATAAGTATTTTGGGGGGTATAAAAGAGGGTATATAATAAAAATAGGGTTTTTCAATTGGAAATATGTATTGGGAGGGGGGTTCAACAAAAGGATTTGAGGAAGTATTTATCAATATCTAATGAAATTAGGGGTATTTTTTAATATCCCATGAATGCAGGTGTTATTTCATAGGTTCATTGAGTGAAGATCTCATGGAAGTAACAAAGTAAAGATATCCCCTTGTCCCCTACCCTTTTTGGAAGATACATTGATAAGTTAGAAGAATGCTTGGAAAAAGCAGGTTGTGTCGACCCTACTCTCACTGGTATAGTCATCAATATTATTCTTTATGCAGATGATATCATTCTTATGGCAAGGAGTCCCTATGATCTTTAAAACCAACTAAGAATCCTCATGGAGTTTTGCTCCAATATGGGTATAACTGTTAATACTGATAATACTAAGGTCATGATTATTAAATCCAATAAGATCCCTTATGATACCTTTGTATATGACAACAACAACTTGGAGGAAGTGACTTCATACAAATATTTTGTAATTGATANGTAATTGATATTCACCACAAGCTCAATTGGAATTATAGCATTGAGAAAAGGATTATTGGGGGATGGAAAGCTTATTATGGGCTTGAAAACAATTGTAAATCAATTGATCTTTGGATTTAGGATAAGAAGAAACTCCTCTTTGAGACTCTTGTTACACCTGTTATTCTTTATGGATGTGAAGTCTGGGGCTGTAGTATCTCTCGTGAATCATAGAGAAAGATAGAGCACATACAAAATAATTTTATAACCTATAATCTAAAAATTAAAGGAAATACACCCTATCCCATCCTCTTAGAAACAAGACTCTCCCCAATTGAGATCATGGCGATGACTAGATACCTAATGTATAAGACGAAGTTAAACAACATGGAAGACAAGATGCTACCTAAAATTTCTTCAAAATCAAGTCATAACCACCATCGACTCAAGCGAGAATGGCATAAAGATGTCTGGTCTTGGCTAAACTATTGGGGAATCATGGAAGAAACCATTTTGGAGAAAAAAGATACTATTAAAAAAATGTCAAATCAAAATTTAAAGAGAAAATGTGGTGTGATAAAGAGTTAGAGGAAAAAAGAAAATTAAGGTATTATAAAGATGTAATCAACCCTAATATAGAATATCAAAATTATCTATTTGTTTTGCCGAGTGTAAAGAAAAAAATAATCATTACTAAGATAAGAACAAATTCTCACGAGCTCCATAGTGAAACTGGGCGTTGATTAATTCCTAAAATGCCATGGGATGAAAGAGTGTGTCACCTTTGTGACACTAAGAAGGTTGAAGATGAAAAGCACTTTCTCTTAGATTGTCTAGCCTACACCCATATTAGATCTCATTTTCAAAATATTTATCACACTACCAACCTTCCTAACATCTTAACTCAACAAAAATATGGTGATCTTGGAAAGCTTCTCTTAATGATTTTCAAGCACCGAAACAAAATTCTAAAGAATCACAAGTAATCACTTACCCTCTTAAGGTCTGATAGACCAATTCGGTCTTAGTGGACGTTAATCATCATCATCATCATCAATAAAAACCCACCCAAAAGTACCAAGTTAATAACCACTCCAAGAAAATGAAATAGGACCGCCACTAGGCCTCCCATGCGAAATGAAAATGGCCAAAGGGAAAAAGAGAGATAGAGTCTAAAATAGAGAAAGATAACCCAAAATGTCTAAGCAAAAACCTCCTTGCTAACCAAAACCAAACATAAATTCCTGAAAGTCGTTGTGAGAGGACGAGTTCTCTATTTTTCCATGAAAATAAGTGCCAAAAGGAATAATAGCATACCCTCACAACTGTGTTCCATAAACATTGTGACACCATTCAATGGGAAATGTAGATATTGTCCTGAGAAAAGCCTTTCTTAATCCCACCACTTCAAAGAGAGAAAATGGAAAGGTAAATAAATTGAAACCGATCCCAAGACGAAATAAGGAGGCAGAGTGTGGGTTTGTTCCTTGAGTTTATGATCCACATGATTGTCGCTTGTCAGGCATTAATATTGGCCTCAAAACCTATGATTGACATGACCATGACGAGATGGGGTTTGGGTTTAAGGTATGATTGAATTACTAAAAACCCCATTTTGCCTAAGTGTTCCTTGAGGGAGATTGATAGCATCATCGACCAACATACCAACCCCTCATTGCTTTTCTCTCAAAATGTGATAATAAGAGATAATGTGCAGCTTCTTTGAAAGCATTATGACTCTAGAAAGAATCGACACTAAGTTTAAGTTTTCTGGAGATTCCTGAAGGGATAAAGCCTTTATGACGATCCTCAAGTCTCCTGAAACCACCAGGTCTTGTATTCCCAAACTTTTAGCGATGCAGATTCCTTTCAATAATGCATATGTCTCCACTTGATTGTTTGAGGCAATTCCAAACCCCTAGACATAGTCGAATTCTTGATTTCATTCATAACCATAAATAACCCCTCCCAACCCTAAATATATATGAAGTAAATTAATAAAGAATATCAAATACATTAATAAATAGTTTAAAAAATATTCTTAATTTAATTAATATACAAATAATGTATTAATATATTTATGCTAATATAATAGCGCTACTAATTATAATAATAACAAATTTATATAATATGCTCTTCTTCATAAATAACATATCATTTATGTTCCTTATAAAAATAAATAACATAACATTTATATTCCTTATAAAAATAAACCTTATAGCTATTATAATCTTCATATGTTAATAGCTTCTATAACTTTTTAATCTTTAAAATTATGTTTGGATGTAAGAATTAATCTTTTTCTAAGGTGCAATAAAAATAAATGTCAATGAGAACATTAATTACGATGGTCATATCCAAATTTGATAAATAAATCGGGATTTTAATTGAGGCATTATTAAAAACATTATAACATTGAAAGTAGAGACCAACTTGAAGGGTTTAAAAGGAATTTTATTTTGAACGTTTTAATGTTTAAAATTATGTTTATATATAAGAATTAAATTATGTTTGTATGTAAGAATCGTTTTTCTAAAATACAATAAAAGATGTTAATGACAACATTAATAAGTACATTAATTAAGATGGTCGTGATTCAAATTTGATAAATAAATTGGAATTAAAAAAGAAGAAGAAGATGTCAATGAGAATATTACATAAGTAGCAGAAACCAGAAGACCAGATGATGAAGGGAGATTGCGCATGAGACAAGCAGTCAATACGTCAAGCTTCATTCTCTTACAGAGGAGGCCCCTGACAAAGTTGTTCATGGAGAGAAACTTTACAAATGGTATCAGAGCCATGACCTCATTTTTTCCCCGGGTATGATATCAGACTCTCTCGATCTAATAAAGCTATTCGCTCTGTCTTTTTAAATAATTTTTTTGTCTGTGTTTGTGAACCTAGTCCTGTATTATTAGATTGCTAGTTTCTGCCTGCGCAGTCGGCCAGGAGCCTGTCTAATCCTCTTTAGGGAGGACATAAGACTAAACGCCATGCTTTTCTGTGCAGAAATGGTAAGATTTTCATACACAGAATGGATTCTTCTGTATGTGTCCGGTCTGTATATAACACTGTTGAAACTCATGTATCTACTTCAGAACAACCTTTCTGTTTTATGATCCATTACATGCCTTCCATCGAATCCCTAGATCCTAGAATAAAAGACATATATAAGGGTATGAGACCCCCTGGTACTCCTAGATATGGGTTAGGATATACTAAACAATGTAACACAGTCATCCCTGACTGTAGATTCTCAAATCCTTTGCCCTCTGATATCCAAAGACCATCCATAGATGAGATACATAAATTTCATACAGTCATGAGAGGATGCCAGAAAGGATCTATTCCTGATGAATGGATCAAAAAGATGCTAAACTGGGATTTGTTCACAAATCCTAAAACTAAAGAATTTAATACAGCCACTCCCAATGATGAAAAATTAAGGCTGTCACAAAAATGGAAAGATTTTATGTCTGAAGAAGATAGTTGGATTTCTTTCTTTGAGTGGAAGAAATTACAACAAAAGACTATAGTCCAGATGGTTGGAGAGAGTTTTGAATCTTCTCCTCCAAAGCATACGTGGAAAAGTATTGATGGCAGTACTATTGAATCTAATTCTATTTTTCCACCCTTTAAAGGAAATGTTTTAAAAGATAGTGCTAAACAAGTAAGAGCAATTCCTTTACTATTATCAGAAGAATCCACCCAGTTGTCGAGAATAGATAAAAGAGTCCAGTCAGTATCTGAACAAGTAAACTGGACTAATACTGTTCTAAAAGGGATGGCTACCCACACTTTTGTGACCAATGACTATGCAAGAAAAGAACAGATCTATGATCTTCAAATATCCACAAACACTATAGTCAGAGTTGTGGATCAAGTTCAAGAAAAAGTCATTGATGTAAAAGACAAAATGGATTCTGCTTTAATAGAAATCTCTCACAGAGCTCAAGAATCAAGCAGAAACCATGAAGAAATTATGGAAGGGTTGGGAAATGCCTTTTCTGCAATGGGTAGATCCTTAACTGAAATCAAAAGAAAAACCAACTAGCCTGATAAACCCATTCCTAATTCCTTCATTTTACCAAACTCCCATATTTCTATTCTATCTCCTGTATATAAGCCATCTGAGATAGAAGTTGTAGAAAGATTTCCTTTTCATTTCCCATTTGAAGAAGAAAAACATGAATCTTCTTCCAGAGATCATCATTCCTTAGTAACTATAAAGAATCTGTCCTATGAGAATCTTCCTCACCATACTCACAGGCCATCAGCCCCTGATCTAGCTGGAAAAGGCAAGCTTCCTGATTCTCAGACATTTGCTGATGATTGGTTCCAAGAATGGAATATAGATAATCTATCTATTGCCCAGATCAGACAAATGATTGATAGAATGTATGTTTCCTATAATATTATGTGCATGAAGGGAAAAACTGAAGTTGAAGCATGAAAAACTATCATTCAATGTTTCACAGGAACTCTCAGTAAATGGTGGGAGGTCATTTCTTCTCCCTTAATGATCCAAAAGATGGAAGCAGAGGTATTAAAAGATGAAGAAGGTGATGTTGTATATCACCTTGATGGTAATACAGTGAATAACATGATTGGTGCCCTCACCACTTTAATCCTTGAGCACTGGTGTGGGACAGAGACTGAAACTGATGATAAGCATGAAATTGTTCTTATGAATATGAAATGAAGAAAGATGTATGAATATGAACAATTTAATAAAGAATGGACTCAGAGGATATTTGAAGTAAAAGAAAGTAAAAATCTGTTATGGAAACAGGTTTATCTAGCAGCCCTTCCAAGCAAATTTGTTGAATATTTGAAAATGGAAGATGTATTCAAACTCCCTTATGAGTTGTATACTTGGGGAGAAATTTATTCTCTGATAACCAAAGCCTTGATAGGACTATGTACTAGCATGAAAGTACAAAACTCCATTTCTAAGTCCTCATATCTCCCATATCAAAAATCCATTTGTGAACAATATGGCTTATATCTCACAAATCCTGCAAGAAAAAGAAAAAAGAAGCCTAAAGATATCAGGGGAGAAAAGGGTAGAAAATATAAAGCTAGGTATCGGTATGTTCCTAGAACCCACTACTTCGAGCCTCATGATATTAAACTTAGAAGCCCCGGACATGAGACAAAACAAAATGTGACTTGTTGGAACTGTGGAAAAACAGGACATTATGCCCATGACTGTCCTGAAAATGAAGCTTCCAAAAAATCCAAAGGAAAAATTTCAGAGCAGAAAGCTAAGGAAGATCAAGCAAAGAAACAAATAATTATAAAGTCCTACCGCAACAGATGTGGGGCAAGTAGCCATAATACAAATTCTTGTCCATATAATCCCCACAGAATAAAAGATGAAGCTCATTTACTCCAAGAAGGATGCTGCTACTCTAGCAGTACATTAGAATTTGAATATTCTTCACAGAAATAAATCTTGATGAATCAAAATCGCAGCTGCAGCAACCCGAACTTCTGTTCTTGTGAAAGCAACACTGATAGTTCTGACAGTTTTGATACTGAATCAGAACCTAGACCTCAAGGAAAACTAAAGGTCTGCATGTTTTCAAATACAGGAGATCAAAAATCCCAAATGCTTGCACAAATCAAAGGTCTCCCAGAAGGGGATATGAAAAATTATCTTCTTGATACTTTCATCAAGACTGTCAAAACAAAGCAAAAAGGAAAAGGCTCAGAAGTCTCAAAAAGATAGCCTCTGTTTTTAGATGCTTCCTTTGAAAAAAATACAAAGACTTATATTAAGTTTAACAGAGAACCAAAATTTCAGAATATCTCTGTTACAGATCTGGCCAAAGAAGCCTGTTCTTTCAGAAAGGAACTATCTGAATTAAAAGAAAAAGTCAGAAGAATAGAAGGAGACTCTGAACTTAGTTTCAAAGTGGATTCATGGGCTAGGAGAGAAATCAAAGAAATAAAAGAAAGACTGGAGTCAATCCCTCCTTCCCTAGAAGATTCTCCATTTGAGACAGTCTTACAGGAGCACACTACAACAGAAATGCAGGGAATGATAGGTATGAAAATTTTGCCTGTTAAATATCAGAAGTATTATATCAGAGTTTAGTTAGAAATAAATCAAGAAGTTTTTACACTAACTGCACTTATAGACACTAGATCTGATCTGAATTTGCTGCATAAAGACCTCATCCCTGCAAAGTACTGGCTTCCTAGTTTTGGTTCAGCTACTGGACTAGGAAATGTAAATACTTCATTTCAGTTTGAAGTTCCCAAAGGAATTTTGTTATTTGAAGATTACGCATTGGGAATGAAATTTCAGATCTTGGATTTACCAATTGACTGCATACTTGGCACTCCTTTTCTATCAGCAGTAGATCCTCATGGATCTTGCATATGTCCAAACCAAAAAAATGGCTATTTTATCACACTACCAAGTATCAGTGGAAACCCTCCAAAGAGAATAGAATTGCCATTTATTTCTGAACCTCATGTTCAGATTGCTTATTGTCAAAAGATCTTGGTAATAGTTGAAGTTTTTGATGATCAGAGAAATGCTCCTGTCACCCATTATTTGGATGACAATACTTCTTGGGAAAATTTCAAAGAACATTGGATACCTGAATGGCAGCTAAGACATTATGAAAAGATTGAATTAGGTGTCCCCGGGTTTTCAAGAAATACACATGTAAATGTGCTTCCACCCCAACATGTGCTAGGTAGAATGCATAAGCCGCCTACCATCAGCTCTAGAGAAAAACTCATTGAGATGGGGGATTTGAGCAGGTTGGGAGATGTTTATCGACACTATTATGATCATCAAACAAGAAGCTGGACAGAAACTCCTGAATATCATTCCTTCCAAATAAATCGAATGAGAACTGTCCAAGATTGGCCAAATAGAAATCCAAATGAAAGAATATTTAATATAGATTATCTGCAATATAAGGCTATGTGGTTTAATGTTTGTCTTTGGACAAACCGATATAAGTACTATTATTGCATGATAAGGTTTGCTCATTCTTTCAGAGATTGGGATGAAACAGAATGGCTGATGGAATGGTGGCATCAATTTGGATTAAATCCAGTCAACATAAATCTTGATGTTACAAAAGTCGGAAGGATGTTTCTTTTCCATAATAGATCTCTTGATACTATCTCTGATTTATTCTCTGAAGAAGAATACAAAATGATGTTTATCAGAGAAAATCATCCCTGGATCATAAGGACCAAATTTATATTACATCAAGGAGATGACTACAACAGTGATCCCGAACTTGTCCGAGAAATATATACACAACATTGGGATCCCTACGATTTCCGACATATCCATGATCATCCTCTTGAATGATGGTTTTCTGTGGGTTTACCAGTAAATTACACTATGTAATAATTCATGTCTTGATGGCCGACAGTGGTGTCATCCGGGTTTCGTGGATTACCGTAACAATCTCCACTTTGTACATAAAGTAGATTTAGTGTTGTCATATCTATAATAAGTACTGCCATGAGAATCTTGGAAACTCAGAGAACTTCTCCGACTTTTGGTGCAGTTTGACCCACATTTCCATGATACTCTACTGTTTGTCATGTGATAAGTCATTCATTAGTGTAATCTAGTCAGGGAATCTTGCATGATCACCCCGTCAGATCTACTGTGTTAACCACTTTCGTTGATTTGATCAGGGAATCCTACGGGACAACCTCGACAAATCTTTTATAGTACTTTACTTTCGGTGTGATTTAAAATAAAGATGTCCGATTGGTCAGAGATTCCTGCGTGAATACATCTGTCGAATCCTAAGAGAAATATTGGTGGCAAACATGTAAGGCCACTTGTCTGTTCGGGTCATATCTTCATGATGTTCCCACCCTCTCAAATTTGTATAAAAGGAGGGTGAGGGCTCATTCCAGGCATCCAAAGTTTGTGTAAGATTAGTGGGTCAGTCTAGTTTTCTAAGCTTCCCTTCTGTTTGAAGCTTTGAGTCATTCTGTTTGTAAGCAAGTCTGTGAGCGAAAGAGCATCTTTCTCAGAGTCTGTATTCTGTGCATCAGGCACAAATATATTGTAATACCCGCATGCTTTATGCTTTGATAATATAAATACTTCCGCTTGTTATTCATCTTTGATGCTTGTCTATTGTCTCTCAATTATGCGCACATTGTGACTTCATTTATTTGCTTGTATTTGCATCCGTTGTTCCTTGGTACTGCCAGGTCTGAGTTGTTCGTCCTGTTGGTAACGTTGCTGGTAATCTGGTGTAAGGTGTCGGTGGAGCAGTGGTAGTAAGTCCCGCTAGGCAGGAGGCCGCTAAGGGCAGTTGTAGCTGTGAAAGTTCGCCGAAAACCAGTTATAGGCTTCAAATAGAACTACTGAAAGGGCTTGATGGACTTCGAGTGACAGATTTCAGGAAGATAAACAGAGTAAAGTGGTTAACCCGACGATATTGGTTCTGACGGAAGTAGCAGAAACCAGAAGACCAGATGATGAAGGGATATTGCGCATGAGACAAGCAGTCAATACGTCAAGCTTCATTCTCTTACAGAGGAGGCCCCTGACAAAGCTGTTCATGGAGAGAAGCTTTACAAATGGTATCAGAGCCATGACCGCATTTTTGCCCCGGGTATGATATCAGACTCTCCTGATCTGATAAAGCTATTTTCTTTGTCTTTTTAAAGAAATTTTTTGTCTGTGTTTGTGAACCCAGTCATGTATTATTAGATTGCTAGTTTCTACCTGAGAAGTCGGCCAGTAGCCTGTCTAATCCTCTTTAGGGAGGACATAAGACTAAACGCCCTGCTTTTCTGTGCAGAAATAGTAAGATTTTAATACACATAATGGATTCTTCTGTATGTGTCTGGTCTGTATATAACACTGTTGAAACTCCTGTATCTACTTCAGAACAACCTTTCTGTTTTATGATCCATTACATGCCTTCCATCGAATCCCTAGATCCTAGAATAAAAGACATCTATAAGGGTATGAGACCCCTTGGTACTCCTAGATATGGGTTAGGATATACTGAACAATGTAACACAGTCATCCCTGACTGTAGATTCTCAAATCCTTTACCCTATGATATCCAAAGACCATCCATATATGAGATACATAAATTTCATACAGTCATGAGAGGATGCCAGAAAGGATCTATTCCTAATGAATGGATAAAAAATATGCTAAACTAGGATTTGTTCACAAATCCCGAAACTAAAGAATTTAATACAGCCACTCCCAATGATGAAAAATTAAGGCTGTCACAAAAATGGAAAGATTTTATGTCTGAAGAAGATAGTTGGATTTCTTTCTTTGAGTGGAAGAAATTACAACAAAAGACTATAGTACAGATGGTTGGAGAGAGTTCTGAATCTTCTCCTCCAAAGCATAAGCATATTTCTATTCTATCTCCTGTATATAAGCCATCTGAGATAGAAGTTGTAAAAAGATTTCCTTTTCATTTCCCGTCTGAAGAAGAAAAACCTGAATCTTCTTCTAGAGATCATCATTCCTTAGTAACTATAAAGAATCCGTCCTATGAGAATATTCCTCACCATACTCACATGCCATCAGCCCCTGATCTAGCTGGTAAAGGCAAGCTTCCTGATTCTCAGACATCTGCTGATGATTGGTTCCAAGAATGGAATATAGATAATCTATCTATTGCCCAGATCAGACAAATGATTGATAGAATGTATGTTTCCTATAAGATTATGTGCATGAAGGGAAAAACTGAAATTGAAACATGCAAAACTATCATTCAATGTTTCACAGGAACTCTCAGTAAATGGTGGGAGGTCATTTCTTCTCCCTTAATGATCCAAAAGATGGAAGCAGAGGTATTAAAAGATGAAGAAGGTGATGTTGTATATCACCCTGATGGTAATACAGTGAATAACATGATTGGTGCCCTCACCACTTTAATCCTTGAGCACTGGTGTGGGACAGAGACTGGAATTACTGATAATCATGAAATTGTTCTTATGAATATGAAATGTAGAAAGATGTCTGAATATGAACAATTTCATAAAGAATGGACTCAGAGGATATTTGAAGTAAAAGAAAGTAAAAATATGTTATGGAAACAGGTTTATCTGGCAGCCCTTCCAAGCAAATTTGTTGAATATTTGAAAATGGAAGATGTATTCAAACTCCCTTATGAGTTGTATACTTGGGGAGAAATTTATTCTCTGATAACCAAAGCCTTGATAGGACTATGTACTAGCATGAAAGTACAAAACTCTGTTTCTAAGTCCTCATATCTCCCAGATCAAAAATCCATTTGTGAACAATATGGCTTATATCTCACAAATCCTGCAAGAAAAAGAAAAAAGAAGCCTAAAGATATCAGGGGAGAAAAGGGTAAAAAATATAAAGCTAGGTATCGGTATGTTCCTAGAACCCACTACTTCGAGCCTCATGATATTAAACTTAGAAGCCATAGACATGAGGCAAAAAAAAATGTGACTTGTTGGATCTGTGGAAAAACAGGACATTATGCCCATGACTGTCCTGAAAATGAAGCTTCCAAAAAATCGAAAGGAAAAATTTCAGAGTAGAAAGCTAAGGAAGCTCAAGCAAAGAAACAGATAATTATAAATTCCTACTGCAAGAGATGTGGGGCAAGTAGCCATGATACAAATTCTTGTCCATATAATCCCCACAGAATAAAAGATGAAGCTCATTTACTCCAAGAAGGATGCTGCTACTCTAGCAGTACATTAGAATTTGAATATTCTTCACAGAAAGAAATCTTGATGAATCAAAATTGCAGCTGCAGCAACCCGAACTTCTGTTCTTGTGAAAGCAACACTGATAGTTCTGACAGTTCTGATACTGAATCAGAACCCAGACCTCAAGGAAAACTAAAGGTCTGCATGTTTTCAAATACAGGAGATCAAGAAGCCCAAATGCTTGCACAAATCAAAGGTCTCCCAGAAGGGGATATGAAAAATTCTCTTCTTGATACTTTCATCAAGACTGTCAAAACAGAGCAAAAAGGAAAAGGCTCAGAAGTCTCAAAAAGACAGCCTATGTTTTTAGATGCTTCCTTTGACAAAAATACAAAGACTTGTATTAAGTTTAACAGAGAACCAAAATTGCAGAATATCTATGTTACAGATCTGGCCAAAGAAGTTTGTTCTCTCAGAAAGGAAGTATCTGAATTAAAAGAAAAAGTCAGAAGAATAGAAGGAGACTCTGAACTTAGTTTCAAAGTGGATTCATGGGCTAGGAGAGAAATAAAATAAATAAAAGAAAGACTGGAGTCAATCCCTCCTTCCCTAGAAGATGCTCCATTTGAGACAGTCTTACAGGAGCACACTACAACAGAAATGTAGGGAATGACAGGTATGAAAATTTTGCCTATTAAATATCAGAAGTATTATATCAGAGTTCAGTTAGAAATAAATCAAGAAGTTTTTACACTCAATGTACTTATAGACACTGGATCTGATCTGAATTTGCTGCATAAAGACCTCATCCCTACAAAGTACTGGCTTCCTAGTTTTGGTTCAGCTACTGGACTAGGAAATGTAAATACTTCATTTCAGTTTGAAGTTCCCAAAGGAATTTTTTTATTTGAAGATTACGCATTGGGAATGGAATTTCAGATCTTGGATTTACCAATTGACTGCATACTTGGCACTCCTTTTCTATCAGCAGTAGATCCACATGGATCTTTCATATGTCCAAACCAAAAATATGGCTATTTTATCACACTACCAAGTATCAGTGGAAACCCTCCAAAGAGAATAGAATTGCAATTTATTTCTGAACCTCATGTTTAGATTGCTTATTGTCAAAAGAGCTTGGTAATAGTTGAAGTTTTTGATGATCAGAGAAATTCTCTTGTCACCCATTATTTGGATGACAATACTTCTTGGGAAAATTTCAAAAACATTGGATACATGAAAAGCAACTAAGACATTCTGAAAAGATTGAATTAGGTATCCCCAGGTTTTCAAGAAATACACATGTAAATGTGCTTCCACCCCAACATGTGCTAGGTAGAATGCATCAGCCGCCTACCATCACATCTAGAGAAAAACTCATTGAGATGGGGGATTTGAGCAGGTTGGGAGATGTTTATCGACACTATTATGATCATCAAACAAGAAGCTGACCAGAAACTCCTGAATATCAATCCTTCCAAATAAATCAAATGAGAACTGTCCAAGATTGGCCAAATAGAAATCCAAATGAAAGAATATTTAATATAGATTATCTGCAATATAAGGCTATGTGGTTTAATGTTTGTCTTTGGACAGACCGATATAAGTACTATTATTTCATGATAAGGTTTGCTCATTCTTTCAGAGATTGGGATGAACCAGAATGGTTGATGGAATGGTGGCATCAATTTGGATTAAACCCAGTCAATACAAATCCTGATGTTACAGAAGTCGGAAGGATGTTTCTTTTCCATAATAGATCTCTTGATACTATCTCTGATTTATTCTCTGAAGAAGAATACAAAATGATGTTTATCAGAGAAAAGCATCCCTGGATCATAAGGACCAAATTTATATTACATCAAGAAGATGACTACAACAGTGATCCTGAACTTGTCCAAGAAATATATACACAACATTGGGATCCCTACAATTTTCGGCATTTCCATGATCATCCTCTTGAATGATGGTTTTCCGTGGGTTTACCAATAAATTCCACTATGTAATAATTCATGTCTTGATGGCCGACAGTGGTGTCATTCGAGTTTTGTGGATTACCGTAACAATCTCCACTTTGTACATAAAGTAGATCTAGTGTTTTCATATCTATAATAAGTACTGTCATGAGAATCTTGGAAACTCGGAGCACTTCTCCGACTTTTGGTGCGGTTTGACCCACATTTCCATGATACTCTACTGTTTATCATGTGATAAGTCATTCATTAGTGTACTCTGGTCGGGGAATCTTGCATGATCACCCCGTCAGATCTACTGTGTTAACCACTTTCGATGATTTGATCAGGGAATCCTACGTGACAACCTCGACAAATCTTTTATAGTACTTTACTTTCGGTGTGATTTAAAATAAAGATGTCTGATCGGTCAGAGATTCCTGCGTGAATACATCTGCCGAATCCTAAAAGAAAGATTTGGTGGCAGACATGTAAGGCCACTTGTCTGTTCGGGTCATGTCTTCATGATGTTCCCACCCTCTCAAATTTGTATAAAAGGAGGGTGAGGGATCATTCCAGGCATCCAATGTTTGTGTAAGATTAGTGAGTCAGTCTAGTTTTCTAAGCTTCCCTTCTGTCTGAAGCTTTGAGTCATTCTGTCTATAAGGGAGAAAAACTTCATGTTTGTTCTGTTTCCAAAAGGCTGTAGGATTCTCTGAGCAGACTGTATTCACAAATTCTTCTTTTAACAAGTGAATCTTTTCTTGGATGTCTGGACTTTGTAGTTGCTCTTTGATTCTGAATTCTCCCTGTAGACTTTTTAGTTCTTTGATTTTCTCAGTTTTTCTCAGATTTAACTGTACAGAGTCTGAGATTCTTGGGGTAGATACGAAAGGCAACTTGATTATCTTATCCCCTTTTATTGTGATGAAGTATCCTGGTTTTTCTGGAGTTACCATAGTTGACCCATGAGGTGACACTGCTGCTAGGAAAAGAGTGCCAAGGATGCATGCAACAGGAATGTCTGCTAAAAGGAATTTCATCTTAAGGCAGAAATCCTGGAAACAGAGAATTGCTTCTGGTATCTGAAAAGAAATATTATTTGGGATATTTCCTAAACCCACTACCATAGCCTGGGTTTTTTCCCAAAGGGACACAGGGATGACATGCTTATTGAGCATATTCAAGTCTGATCGAGTATCAATCAATGTATTTAGTTTAAAGTGTAAATCTTGGATTTTTAGCTCAATCAAGACAGGGTATTTCTGATGCTGGACTTGAAGACTCTCTTCCTTTTCCTTCTTCTTTTCTTCTCCAGTATTTTCCATAGAATTTTTGATTTTGTTAATTTTTCTTCCTAGATCAGAAATAGAAAGAGACTGTACTGGACAACTCATAAGACTAGCTTTCTGAAGAATTAAACTCTCTGGATGGGCTGGTATATTCTTTCTCTTGTTCCATTCAAAGAAGGATACATAAATATCTTCTTTTTCCATGCAATTCTTCCATTTTTATGCTAGTCTAAGTTTTTCTTCATTACAGGTCTTTTTGGCAAATTCCCTTGCTTCTGGATGAGTAAAAAGATCCCAGCTAAGCATTTCTTTCATCCATTCGGCTTTTAGCCCCTCTTTTCTGCAGCCTTTTGCAAGAGATAGAAATTTCTTGATTTCTGAAGAGGATGGCCTTCTTGTGTCACTAGGGACATAAGCTTCTTTCCTTAAGTTTATCTCCGTGTATAGGTTATCTTGAATAAATAGGACATGAGAGTCATGGGGAAAAGGAATATCAGAACATTGAGGATGGGGACACTGGTCTTTAGCAGTAGATCTTGGTGGAGGTAGTTTGGTATGAGGGTTATGTTTTACATGACCAAACTAATAGTTTTCATCCTCATGTGTAAAAATAGTAGAAATATTTACTAATTCTCCACAATCAAAACATTTTATTGTGAAAGGGACATTTATTTGTTTTGCTAATGCATGCAATGAGGAATGTAAGCAAAGTGATGAAGGTAGAGAAGCTTGTCCTAATGGAGGATAAACAGGGAGAGATCTAGAGGAGGGATGTTGTAGAAAAGAAATAACTGCAGAGTTTGGAGTTTCCTTTATTTGGGCAGAGGTAATATCTTTCTGAGCTGGTGCCCTTGGAATATCAATGACCCAATTCTCGGGAAAAGAAAGGTTTTCCCATTTTATGATACTATGTTCCATTTTTTTATTTAAAGAGTCTGTTATAACCAAAGTACTAGACTGTGAATCTTTACTTGGGGTATGTAGCACGACTGGGAACATGGTATTTGTATGCCTAAAACATCCCCTGACTTGGATGGCTATATTATTTCTAGTGGCCCGAGTATCAAAACCAGTAGTTCTGATCTGCAGTTTAAGTATGTCTGCTATATTTTCATCAAAAGTATATACAGAGAAGTTTGGATAGCGGTCAAAAAAGACAGAGCCATTTGACAGAGGAGCAACAATGCCTCCTATTAGAGAGTCGGTGAACTTATTGTGAGTCATATACCTTACTGTGCGTAACACATATGCATTTATTCCTTTATGAACAAGGGGATTTATTCCGACTCTAATGCATCCAAAATGTAAAAACTTTGTTCCATGTCTCTTTGCTTCTGATTGGACTTCTTTTGGATTTATCAAAGAGATGGTTTGTGTAGTATCACAGTTTTGTTGGATAGTACTCACAGATTCTTTGACAACAACTCTAGTCACAGCTTTAAGATGGAACATGTTTAAATCCTGATATACTTTGCTGGGAGATATAGAAGGTAACTTCCATGCAGCTTGGGGATTTATTTCTACTTCTTCTATGTCAGCATAATTTAGACTTTGAGATCTATTCAGGGAAAAAATTGACTCAAGACTATTTACAGAGTCAGATCCAGAGGTACTACATTCTTTGGCATTTTTGACTTCTCTAAATGAGACTGACCTAGAATCCATTCTGTGTATTAAAATCTTACTATTTCTGCACAGAAAAGCAGGGCGTTTAGTCTTATGTCCTCCCTAAAGAGGATTAGACAGGCTCCTGGCCGACTGCTCAGGCAGAAACTAGCAATCTAATAATACAGGACTGGGTTCACAAACACAGACAAAAAATTTCTCCCCACGAACAACTTTGTCAGGGGCCTCCTCTGTAAGAGAATGAAGCTTGACGTATTGACTGCTTGTCTCATGCGCAATCTCCCTTCATCATCTAGTCTTCTGGTTTCTGCTACTTCTGTCATAACCAATATCGTCGGGTTAACCGCTTTACTCTGCTTATCTTCCTGAAATCCATTACTCAAAGTCCATCGAGCCCTTTCAACAGTTCTATTTGAAGCCTATAACTGGTTTTCGGCGAACTTTCACAGCTACAACTGCCCTTAGCGGCCTCCTGCCTAGCGGGACTTACTACCACTGCTCCACCGACGCCTTACACCAGATTACCAACAACCTTACCAACAGGACGAACAACTCAGACCTAGCAGTACCAAGGAACAACAGATGCAAATACAGGCAAATAAATGAAGTCACAATATGCGCATAATTGAGAGACAATAGACAAGCATCAGAGATGAATAACAAGCGGAAGTCTTTGTATTATCAGAGCATAAATCATGCGGGTATTACAATATATTTGTGCCTGATGCACAGAATACATACTCTGAGCAGGATGCTCTTTCGCTCACAGACTTACTTACAGACAGAATGACTCAAAGCTTCAGACAGAAGGGAATCTTAGAAAATAAGACTGACTCACCAATCTTACACAAACTTCGGATGCCTGGAATGAGCCCTCACCCTCCTTTTATACAAATTTGAGAGGGTGGGAACATCATGAAGACATGACCCGAACAGACAAGTAGCCTTACATGTCTGCCACCAAATCTTTCTTTTAGGATTCGGTAGATGTATTCACGCAGGAATCTCTGACCGATCGGACATCTTTATTTTAAATCACACCGAAAGTAAAGTACTATAAAATATTTGTCGAGGTTGTCACGTAGGATTCCCTGATCAAATCACCGAAAGTGGTTAACACAGTAGATCTAATGGGGTGATTGTCAGGCTGCTAAATTGAAGATTTGAATGACCTGAAACACTAAATTGTCAAACCAGGGTTGGTAAACTTTGAGCTGCTACACTGTATGTGCAGGTAAGGCTCTAATCGCTATCTGAATGCTATCCTTAGAAGAAAACACAA
>SNQJ01S0009067.1:286981-323986 GCA_010110895.2 Picea sitchensis
CTGTTCCAAAAATAGAAGTGGTACCTAACCCAAGTGACATTAGTTCCAATATCAATTTAAAGCATCAAAATGCATAAAAATAGCTTGAAACGTAAAGATACCTTAAGTAGCCCCATTGAATGATAGGGAGATGTCAATTATGTCAAAACAATGCCAAAAGGGGTGGTACTGGGTATAGAAATGGAGGTCTGTGGAGTATAATATAGGCAAAAACATGATAAAAAATGGAGACCAACAGTGATCATGCAAGATTCCCCAACCAGAGTACACTAATGAATGACTTATCACATGACAAACAGTAGAGTATCATGGAAATGTGGGTCAAACCACAGCAAAAGTCAGAGAAGTGCTCCGAGTTTCCAAGATTCTCATGACAATACTTATTATAGATATGACAAAACTAGATCTACTTTATCTACAAAGTGGAGATTGTTACGGTAATCCACGAAACCCAGATGAGACCACTGTCGGCCATCAAGACATGAATTATTACATAGTGGAATTTATTTTTAAACCCACGGAAAACCATCATTCAAGAGGATGATCATGGAAATGTCGGAAATTGTAGGGATCCCAATGCTGTGTATATATTTCTTGGACAAGTTAGGGATCATTGTTGTAGTCATCTTCTTGATGTAAGATAAATTTGGTCCTTATGATCCAGGGATGCTTTTCTCTGATAAACATCATTTTGTATTCTTCTTCAGAGAATAAATCAGAGATAGTATCAAGAGATCTATTATGGAAAAGAAACATCCTTCCGACTTCTGTAACATCAAGATTTATATTGACTGGGTTTAATCCAAATTGATGCCACCATTCCATCAGCCATTCTGGTTCATCCCAATCTTTTAAAGAATGAGCAAACCTTATCATGCAATAATAGTACTTATATCGGTCTGTCCAAAGAAAAACATTAAACCACATAGCCTTATATTGCAGATAATCTATATTAAATATTCTTTCATTTGGATTTCTATTTGGCCAATCTTGGACAGTTCTCATTCGATTTATTTGGAAGGAATGATATTCAGGAGTTTCTATCCAACTTCTTGTTTGATGATCATAATAGTGTCGATAAACAGCTCCCAACCTGCTCAAATCCCCCATCTCAATGAGTTTTTCTCTAGATGTGATGGTAGGCGGCTGATGCATTCTACCTAGTACATGTTGGGGTGGAAGCACATTTACATGTGTATTTCTTGAAAACCCGAGGATACCTAATTCAATCTTTTAAGAATGTCTTAGTTGCCTTTCAGGTATCCAATGTTCTTTGAAATTTTCCCAAGAAGTATTGTCATCCAAATAATGGGTGACAGGAGCATTTCTCTGATCATCAAAAACTTCAACTATTACCAAGCTCTTTTGACAATAAGCAATTTGAACATGAGGTTCAGAAATAAATGGCAATTCTATTCTCTTTGGAGGGTTTCCACTGATACTTGGTAGTGTGATAAAATAGCCATCTTTTTGGTTTGGACATATGCAAGATCCATGTGGCTCTACTGCTGATAGAAAAGGAGTGCCAAGTATGCAGTCAATTGGTAAATCCAAGATCTGAAATTTCATTCCCAATGCGTAATATTTAAATAACAAAATTCCTTTGGGAACTTCAAACTGAAATGAAGTACTTACATTTCCTAGTCTAGTAGCTGAACCAAAACTAGGAAGCCAATACTTTGCAGGGATGAGGTCTTTATGCAGAAAATTCAGATCAGATCCAGTGTCTATAAGTGCAGTTAGTGTAAAAACTTCTTGATTTATTTCTAACTGAACTCTGATATAATACTTCTGATATTTAACAGGAAAAATTTTCATACCTGTCATTCCCTGCATTTCTGTTGTAGTGTGGTCCTGTAAGACTATCTCAAATGGGGCATCTTCTAGGCAAGGAGGGATTGACTCCAGTCTTTCTTTTATTTCTTTGATTTCTCTCCTAGCCCATGAATCCACTTTGAAACTAAGTTCAGAGTCTCCTTCTATTCTTCTGACTTTTTCTTTTAATTCAGATACTTCCTTTCTGAGAGAACGGACTTCTTTGGCCAGATCTGTAATAGAGATATTCTGCAATTTTGGTTCTCTGTTAAACTTAATATAAGTCTTTGTATTTTTGTCAAAGGAAGCATCTAAAAACAGAGGTTGTCTTTTGAGACTTCTGAGCCTTTTCCTTTTTGCTCTGTTTTGATAGTCTTGATGAAAGTATCAAGAATAGAATTTTTCATATCCCCTTCTGGGAGACCTTTGATTTGTGCAAGCATTTGGGCTTCTTGATCTTCTGTATTTGAAAACATGCAGACCTTTAGTTTTCCTTGAGGTTTGGGTTCTGATTTAGTATCAGAACTGTCAGAACTATCAGTGCTGCTTTCACAAGAACAGAAGTTCGGGTTGCTTCAGCTGCAATTTTGATTCATCAAGATTTCTTTCTGTGAAGAATATTCAAATTCTGATGTACTGCTAGAGTAGCAACATTCTTCTTGGAGTAAATGAGATTCATATTTTATTTTGTGGGGATTATATGGACAAGCATTTGTATCATGGCTACTTGCCCCGCATCATTTGCAGTAGGACTTTATAATTATCTGTTTCTTTGCTTGAGCTTCCTTAGCTTTCTGCTCTGAAATTTTTCCTTTGGATTTTTTGGAAGCTTCATTTTCAGGACAGTCATGGGCATAATGTCTTGTTTTTCCACAGATCCAACAAGTCACATTTTGTTTTTCCTCATGTCTGTGGCTTCTAAGTTTAATATCATGAGGCTCGAAGTAGTGGGTTCTAGGAACATACCGATACCTAGCTTTATATTTTCTACCCTTTTCTCCCCTGATATCTTTAGGCTTCTTTTTTCTTTTTCTTGCAGGATTTGTGAGATATAAGCCATATTGTTCACAAATGGATTTTTGATCTGGGAGATATGAGGACTTAGAAACAAAGTTTTGTACTTTCATGCTAGTACATAGTCCTATCAAGGCTTTGGTTATCAGAGAATAAATTTCTCCCAAGTATACAACTCATAAGGGAGTTTGAATACATCTTCCATTTTCAAATATTCAACAAATTTGCTTGGAAGGGCTGCCAGATAAACCTGTTTCCATAAAAGATTTTTACTTTCTCTTACTTCAAATATCCTTTGAGTCCATTCTTTATGAAATTGTTCATATTCAGACATCTTTCTGCATTTCATATTCATAAGAACAATTTCATGCTTATCAACAATTTCAGTCTCTGTCCCACACCAGTGCTCAAGGATTAAAGTGGCGAGGGCACCAATCATGTTATTCACTGTATTACCATTAGGGTGATATACAACATCACCTTATTCATCTTTTAATACCTTTGCTTCCATCTTTTGGATCATTAAGGGAGAAGAAATGACCTCCCACCATTTACTGAGAGTTCCTGTGAAACATTGAATGATAGTTTTGCATGTTTCAACTTCAGTTTTTCCCTTCATGCACATAATCTTATAGGAAACATACATTCTATCAATCATTTGTATGATCTGGGCAATGGATAGATTATCTATATTCCATTCTTGGAACCAATCATCAACAAATGTCTGAGTATTAGGAAGCTTGCCTTTACCAGCTAGATCAGGGGCTGATGGCCTGTGAGTATGGTGAGGAAGATTCTCATAGGACGGATTCTTTATAGTTACTAAGGAATGATGATCTCTAGAAGAAGATTCAGGTTTTTCTTCTTCAGATGGGAAATGAAAAGGAAATCTTTTTACAACTTCTATCTCAGATGGCTTATATACAGGATATAGAATAGAAATATGGGAGTTTGGTAAAATGAAGGAATTAGGAATGGGTTTATCAGGCTGGTTGGTTTTGCTTTTGATTTCAGTTAAGGATCTACCCATTGTAGAAAAGGCATTTCCCAACCCTTCCATAATTTCTTCATGGTTTCTGCTTGATTCTTGATCTCTGTGAGAGATTTCTATTAAAGCAGAATCCATTTTGTCTTTTACATCAATGACTTTTTCTTGAACTTGATCCACAACTCTGACTATAGTGTTTGTGGATATTTGAAGATCATAGATCTGTTCTTTTCTTGCATAGTCATTGGTCACAAAAGTGTGGGTAGCCATCCCTTTTGGAGAAGTATTAGTCCTGTTTACTTGTTCAGATACTGACTGGACTCTTTTATCTATTCCTGACAACTGGGTGGCTTCTTCTGATAATAGTAAAGGAATTTATCTTACTTGTTTAGCACTATCTTCTAAAACAATTCCTTTAAAGGGTGGAAAAATAGAATTAGATTCAATAGTACTGCCATCAATACTTTTCCACTTATGCTTTGGAGGAGAAGCTTCAAAACTCTCTCCAACCATCTGGACTATAGTCTTTTGTTGTAATTTATTCCACTCAAAGAAAGAAATCCAACTATCTTCTTCAGACATAAAATCTTTCTATTTTTGTGACAACCTTAATTTTTCATCATTGGGAGTGGTTGTATTAAATTCTTTAGTTTCAGGATTTGTGAACAAATCCCAGTTTAGCATCTTTTTGATCCATTCATCAGGAATAGATCCTTTCTGGCATCCTCTCATGACTGTATGAAATTTATGTATCTCATCTATGGATGGTCTTTGGATATCAGAGGGTAAAGGATTTGAGAATCTACAGTCAGGGATGACTGTGTTACATTGTTTATTATATCCTAACCCATATCTAGGAGTACCAGGGGGTCTCATACCCTTATATATGTATTTTATTCTAGGATCTAGGGATTCGATGGAAGGCATGTAATGGATCATAAAACATAAAGGTTGTTCTGAAGTAGATACAAGAGTTTCAGCAGTGTTATATACAGACCGGACACATACAGAAGAATCCATTATGTGTATTAAAATCTTACTATTTCTGCACAGAAAAGTAGGGCGTTAAGTCTTATGTCGTCCCTAAAGAGGATTAGATAGGCTCCTGGTCGACTGCTCAGGTAGAAACTAGCAATCTAATAATACAGGACTGGGTTCACAAACACAGACAAAAAATTTCTTTAAAAAGACAGAGTGAATAGCTTTATCAGATCGAGAGAGTCTGATATAAGTATATCAGGATTTAAATATGTTCCATCTTAAAGCTGTGACTAGAGTTGTTGTCAAAGAATCTTTGAGTACTATCCAACAAAATTGTGATACTACACAAACCATCTCTTTGATAAATCCAAAAGAAGTCCAATCAGAAGCAAAGAGACATGGAACAAAGTTTTTACATTTTGGATGCATTAGAGTCGGAATAAATCCCCTTGTTCATAAAGGAATAAATGCATATGTATTATGCACAGTAAGGGATATGACTCACAATAAGTTCACCGACTCTCTAATAGGAGGCATTGTTGCTCCTCTGTCTAATGGACCTGTCTTTTTTTATTGCTATCCAAACTTCTTTGTATATACTTTTGATGAAAATATAGCAGACATACTTAAACTGCAGATCAGAACTACTGGTTTTGATACTCGGGCCACTAGAAATAATATATCCATCCAAGTCAGGGGATGCTTTAGGCATACAAATACCATGTTCCCAGCCGTGCTACATACCCCAAGTAAAGATTCACAGTCTAGTACTTTGGTTATAACAAACTCTTTAAATCAAAAAATGGAACATAGTATCATAAAATGGGAAAACCTTTCTTTTCCCGAGAATTGGGTCATTGATATTCCAAGGGCACCAGCTCAGAAAGCTATTACCTCTGCCCAAATAAAGGAAACTCCAAACTCTGCAGTTATTTCTTTTCCGCAACATCCCTCCTCTAGATCTCTCCATGTTTATCCTCCATTAGGACAAACTTCTCTACCTTCATCACTTTGCTTACATTCCTCATTGCATGCATTAGAAAAACAAATAAATGTCCCTTTCACAATAAAATGTTTTGATTGTGGAGAATTAGTAAATCTTTCTACTATTTTTACACATGAGGATGAAAACTATCAGTTTGGTCATGTAAACCATAACCCTCGTACCAAACTACCTCCACCAAGCTCTACTGCTAAAGACCAGTGTCCCCATCCTCAATGTTCTGATATTCCTTTTCCCCATGACTCTCATGTCCTGGTTATTCAAGATAACCTATACACAGAGATAAACTTAAGGAAAGAAGCTTATGTCCCTAGTGACACAAGAAGGCCATCCTCTTCATAAATCAAGAAATTTCTATCTCTTGCAAAAAGCTACAGAAAAGAGGGGATAAAATCCGAATGGATGAAAGAAATGCTTAACTGGGATCTTTTTACTCATCCAGAAGCAAGGGAATTTGCCAAAAAGACCTCTAATGAAGAAAAACTTAGACTAGCAGAAAAATGGAAGAATTGCATGGAAAAAAAAGATATTTATGTATCCTTCTTTGAATGGAACAAGAGAAAGAATATACCAGCCCATCCAGAGAGTTTAATTCTTCAGAAAGCTGGTCTTATGAGTTGTCCAATACAGTCTCTTTCTATTTCTGATCTAGGAAGAGAAATTAACAAAATCAAAAAGTCTATGGCAAATACTGGAGAAGAAAAGAAGAAGGAAAAGGAAGAGAGTCTTCAAGTCCAACATCAGAAATACCATGTCTTGATTGAGCTAAAAATCCAAGATTTACACTTTAAACTAAAGACATTGATTGATATTGGATTAGACTTGAATATGCTCAATAAGCATGTCATCCCTGTGTCCCTTTGGGAAAAAACCCAGGCTATGGTAGTGGGTTTAGCAAATATCCCAAATAATATTTCTTTTCAGATACCAAAAGCAATTCTCTGTTTCCAGGATTTCTTCCTTAAGATGAAATTCCTTTTAGCAGACATTCCTGTTGCATGCATCCTTGGCACTCCTTTCCTAGCAGCAGTGTCACCTGATGGGTCAACTATGGTAACTCCAGAAAAACCAGGATACTTCATCACAATAAAAGGGGATAAGATAATCAAGTTGCCTTTCGTATCTACCCCAAGAATCTCAGACTCTGTACAGTTAAATCTGAGAAAAACTGAGAAAATCAAAGAACTAAAAAGTCTATAGGCAGAATTTAGAATCAAAGAGCAACTACAAAGGCCAGACATCCAAGAAAATATTCTCTTGTTAAAAGAAGAATTTGTGAATACAGTCTGCTCAGAGAATCCTACAGCCTTTTGGAAACAGAACAAACATGAAGTTTTTCTCCCTTATAGAGAAGATTATCTAGGGAAACCTTGCAAAAGCAGAGCCATCCCAATGAATGCTGAATATAAAAAACTATGTGCAGAAGAGATTGAAAGTCTACTTAAAAGGGGATTAATTAGAAAATCTACTAGTCCTTGGAACTGTTATGGATTTTATGTGAATAAACATTCAGAACAAATCAGAAGAGTTCCCAGATTAGTAGTAAATTATAAACCCCTCAATAAAGTATTAGCAGATGATACTTACCTTATTCCAAATAAAAGCAGTCTAGTTACCAGAATTGCAGGTGCTAAGATCTTTTCAAAATTTGATTTAAAGTCTGGATTCTGGCAAGTAGCCATACATGAGAAGGATAAATTTAAAACTACTTTTAATGTTCCTGCGGGACATTATGAATGGAATGTTATGCCTTTTGGACTAAAGAATGCACCAGCTAAGTTTCAAAGAGTTGTGGATGATACTCTGAAGCCATATTTTGATTGGCTCATTGTATATATTGATGATATTCTTGTTTTCTCCTCCTCTTTGGATCAGTATTTTAAACATCTAAAGACACTTTTGCAAGTCATTAAACAAGCTGGTCTTGTATTGTCCAAGAAAAAGATTGAACTTTTTCAGACTCAAGTAAAGTTTCTTGGACATACTATTAATAATGGCCAGATTACTCTGCAAACCCATGCTGTTGAATTTGCAGATAAATTTCCAGACAAAATTCTTGACAAAACACAGCTACAAAGGTTCTTGGGAAGCCTTAATTACATAAGCCATTTTTATAAAAAATGTGCACAAGATAGAAAGCTTCTCAATGATAGACTCAAGAAAGAACCAAGCCCCTGGATAGAGGCACATACTCAAGCTGTGCGAAATATTAAAGCCAAAGTCAAGAATCTTCCAATCTTGCATATTTCCGATGATAGTCTTTCAAAAATTGTGGAAACTGATGCAAGCAATATTGGCTGGGGAGTTGTTCCGAAACAGGTCAGAGAAAAGGGAAAAGAAGAGGTAGTCCAATTTGCCTTTGGTCTATGGCAGGAAACAGAGAAAAACTATCCTGCTTTAGAGAAAGAAATCAAAGCTGCCTTGAATGCTATACATAAATTTGAAATTTATTTGATTTATAAAAAAATTCTCCTAAGGACCGATGCTGCAGCCATGAATAAAGTCCTTAATAAAGAATTGAGAAATCCAGGAGATCATAAATTTGCTCGATGGCAAGCCTTATTTAGTAATTTTGATTTCACAATAGAACATATTAAAGGAAGCAATAACTGTTTGCTAGATTTTTTGAGCAAAGAACATTTGTAGCAGCATCAACAAAGCATGGTGATCTCTATACATCTCAGAGAAGGATCAGAACAAATTCAGAATATATCTGATTCTTTAAATTGGGAAAATTATGCAACAAACTGGGTGCCTAGATGGGAATTGAGAAGTACTAAGGTACTATCTCAAACAACAACAGTTTCATATTCAAGCTTGGTCCCAGAGGTGCAAAGAAGAGGGAATATAAATCTCCTCTTACCCGTCATAAATCAGGAAAATAGGAGAGCATTCCAAGCCCAACATGCTCTAACTGAACAATTTCATGACATAAACTTAATCTGGGATATGAGGAATAATGAAGGGCACAATCAACAATACTTCTATTTAGACAGACCCCGATTAATTTCTCAATGGCCTGAAGAGAATGCTAATATCATCTTTCCTGAAACAGGTTTGAATTATCATGATTACAGAAATCTTTGGTGGCAGTTTGTTCAACATGAAGATTTCTTAATTATGGTTAAATTTGGTTGCATAAATTCTGCAACTGCAGGAAGACCACCCATATGGCTTGCTGATTGGTGGAAAGATTTCAGACTTAACAAAGAAGCAACAGATCCAAATATTTTGGGATCTTTCGTCCCACTTTCTACTGTTGGAGACTTATATCGACAAGAACCAAATGATGGTGAAATTCTCCGAATATTTATTCTTAATCACTATCAATGGGGTATCAGATCTAAGACTGTCCTACAGAGAATCAATGGAGCATTATACATAGTCCAAAAAATCTACACAAAGTCATGGGATACTCTACAATATCCTGAAAGATTTTCAAGTTTCATCGAAAATGACTAATGTAATAATTCATGTCTAGATGGCCGACAGTGGTGTCATCCAGGTTTCGTGGATTACCGTAACAATCTCCACTTTGTACATAAAGTAGATCTAGTGTTGTCATATCTATAATAAGTACTGTCATGAGAATCTTGGAAACTCGGAGCACTTCTCCGACTTTTGGTGCGGTTTGGCCCACATTTCCATGATACTCTATTGTTTGTCATGTGATAAGTCATTCATTAGTGTACTCTGGTCGGGGAATCTTGCATGATCACCCCGTCAAATCTACTGTGTTAACCACTTTCGGTGATTTGATCAGGGAATCCTACGTGACAACCCCGACAAATATTTTATAGTAATTTACTTTCGGTGTGATTTAAAATAAAGATGTATGATCGGTCAGATATTCCTGCATGAATACATCTGTCGAATCCTAAAAGAAAGATTTGGTGGCAGACATGTAAGGCCACTTGTCTGTTCAGGTCATGTCTTCATGATGTTCCCACCCTCTCTAATTTGTATAAAAAGAGGGTGAGGGATCATTCCAGGCATCCGAAGTTTGTGTAAGATTAGTGAGTCAGTCTAGTTTTCTAAGCTTCCCTTCTATCTGAAGCTTTGAGTCATTCTGTCTGTAAGTAAGTCTGTGACCGAAAGAGCATCCTGCTCAGAGTCTGTATTCTGTGCATCAGGCACAAATATATTGTAATACCCGCATGCTTTATGCTCTGATAATATAAATACTTCCGCTTGTTATTCATCTCTGATGCTTGTCTATTATCTCTCAATTATGCGCACATTGTGACTTCATTTATTTGCTTGTATTTGTATTCATTGTTCCTTGGTACTGCTAGGTCTGAGTGATAAATAAATTGAGATTTTAATTGAGATATTATTAAAAATATTATAATATTAAAAGTAGAGACCAACTTTAATGGTTTAAAAGGAATTTTATTTTGAACCTTTTATAATGATAAAATGTATAAATATAAAATAAAATTATGATTTCAAAAAACCTAAATATAAAATGTTGTGATTTTAATAAAATAAATAAATAGTTTTAGAAATTAATGCTGGTATTTTTTTACAAGTCAATTTTAGGAATTGACTTATATGTCATGAGAAATGTATATTGATCCTGCATAAGAATATTTTAATTTTTTTTATATAATATTATTTTTAAAAATAAATAATTTGAATTTATTTTTAAAAAATTGTTTTTAGTGGCTTGCCAAAAAAACTAAACATATGTCCATTTAAATCAATTATAATATATCATATATGAACACAATTTATTACAAAGAGGGTGGGTTTCGAAGACAAATCAATTATCATATAATTTTAAAAATTAAGTAAATTAATTTTCTTTATATTTTTAATAAATTTTAATTTTGTGTTAAATATTTTTATTTAAATTATAATTATTACATTTAAATCAATTATCATATATGAATACAATTTATTACAAAGAGGGTTCGGAAAATCAATTATCATATAACTTTGAAAATTAAATAATTTTTTTTTTTTTATATTTTTAATATATTTTAATTTTGTGTTAAATGTTTTTATTTAAATTATAATTATTACATTTATTTTATTAATTTCAAAAAATTTATTGAAATAGATCATATATAATTAATTAATAATTGATTTACTATTTTTTTTTTTTCCCTCTTACATTTGAATCTAATTTAAGTAAAGAAAATAATATTTTTTTCTCAACGATCACTTTAATTACATTCCATTAACTTTGATACTTATAAAGGCATCGAAGTAATCTACTAATCATATTCTTTCTGTGTATCATTCATTAATCATTATAAAATATCATAATGACTCATGTTCATTTAATCAAACAATTTGTACTAACTCTACTCTTATTTCGTTTTAACTTCACTATGTGTGTCATCTATTAATCATTATAAAAGATTATAATGATTTATGTTCATTTAATCAAATAAATTGTACTAATTCTACTCTTACTAGTCCTTGTCAAAGGCGTAGAGGGACTATAGCAATCGATAATTTGTTGACTTTATATTAGTTTGTCATTTGACTACAAATTTTTGCATACTTTCTAATGTTTGACCTACATAACTAAAAGCATTATTTTTTATATAATAAAAAAACCCATATATGTCATGATCTGATTGGATAATAGATTTGAGGTCTTATTACCAGCTTCATTATTCCCAATGAATTATATGTTGCCATATCCAAAGTTTTATCATGTACGGTACCTTTTTTTATTTGTATTATTCATATTGAAATGTTTAGATATCCAAAGTTTATAGTGATCGATAATTCGTTGACTTTATATTGGTTTTTTGTTTGACTACAAATTTTTGCATAATTTCTATTTTTCGAACTACAGAACTAAAAACATTATTTATTTGTTTTATTTGTGCTATTATTATTACTCCTTTGTATTTGTATTGAAATGTTTTCATACCGAAGGTTTATATCATTGACACTTTTTTTGAGGTGCTTGAATAGGCCTGACAACTTAAATGTTTGCATACTCCTAGGCCCTTAAACAGCCTGACAACCTTAAATGTTTATCTAAATAGGCTTCTCGGAGTACATTTTTCCTCAAAATTTTCCATACAATGTTGCAGTGAATTTGGACAATATTGTTGTGCACTGCCAGTTGAATAGGCATTGTATGTTTCATACTTCTTCTAGGCTTAGAATGCAATTTCGTCATCGTTGAAGCTACATACATTGTTTACTAGTTCGGTGGGTGCTTCTTCTTTGTTGGTTTGTTAGTTGCTGCTTGTTGTTGTTTGGTTCACAATTCGACCTACGCTTCTGCCTTTCATCATTTCGAAGTAAGTTTCCATGCCATAATTTCATTTTCTATTCCTTCTTTGTTGTTCAGTGTTTGAAGTTTGCAAGTAAGAATGTTTGCTTATTTCTATTAGCATGCTCCTCATATGTTTCCGGTTCCTTCTGTGCTTCAACTGCAGTTTGGTAATCGTTGGAGATACATATGTTGTTTACTGGTTCGGTGGTTGTTGCTTGTTCGTTGGTTCGTTGGTTTGTCGGTTGTTGTTGTTTGGCTCAATTTTAGGAGTTTGGGGCCCTGGGGCTGCAGTTGGGCTTGTTTGTGCTTTCTCGATGGTTTGGTGCTTGCTATTTTCTTTTGTTTACTTCGGCTTTGTAGGGTTGGGGTCCTGTGCCAATAGTTGGAGCTTTTTATTATTAATATTATTATTATTTGGGCTCTTTATGGTGTTCAGACCCTGCACCCGCGAGTAGACCCGCGGTTGTGTTTTTGTCATGTTTGGCGAAGTCGAGATCTGTTCTGCTGTAAAATTTTGTTGATACCTCAGTGTTGACATGATAGAAAATAGTGGCATAAGAAATAATTGGACAACTACATGTACAATTTCAATATCCATTGTTTTTTTGTTAAAATAAAACATGTGCAAGCTGCACTTATTAATCATATATGGTGGAATGTGCCCATATCACAATACATGTTCTTTATCCTCTACACAAACTAGTGTGACTATGATACAATTCGTCTTGTACTTGAGATATGATATGTACACCAAAGATATTGCAAAATTATATTTCCATGTCTGGAAGCATATCTGGATACTTTGCCACGAAAAACCAAAATCGTTTTAGCTATGGCCATGCAATTTCTTAATAATTTGTGGCTTGTAATATATTTTGGGCAGGGAAAAACTTTATATATTTACAATCATGGATGGAGAAAAGCAAAGGTTCATGTTTCTTCCTATCTTTTATTCTATTCGTTGATTCTCATTTACTGTATGTACATATTACTTGTTCTCCGATGCATACCAGCTTGCATTCATGTTCATTGTATTTTTTGTGTTCCCACATTCAAACAAACAGAATAACTGGAGAAAACAATGGAGTCTTGACTGCAGTGGTGGAAGAGGAGATAGAAAGTTACATGCTTGTACTGTTATTTCATATTCCATTGTTTTGTATTTCATTATTGTCTATATATGTGTTCACCTAGTTTATTGTATGTAGATATTGTGTACCTTCCTATATAATAACTTAGCTTCATTACATGTCTTCCTGCATACTAACTTCCTTCGTGTCCATTGTATTTTTCCTGCATTGCTACATTTAAACAAACAAAATGGTTGTAGAGGACGATGGACTCTTTGGCGCGAATGTAGACAAGGAGTTACAGAGGTGCATACATGTACTCTTATTTCATATTCTAGTGTTGAGTATTTCATTTATTGTATGTGTATTTATTGTGCTTGTTCTACTACTTTGCACCTTTTTTGTTCTATGTATATACTACGTATCTTTATGCTTATTCTCATGTGAATCATATTCTGTTTGTTGTTACATTGAAATAAATAGAACTATATTTCTTTCTTTTACATGTCTTTCTTCATACTAACTTGCCTTCATGTCCATTGTATATTTGGCATTGCTACCTTGGAAGAAATAGATTGGTTGGACAAGAAGATGAATTATTTTATGCAATAACAGAGGGGTATGTGGTACAATCTTCGAAAAGGTATACCAACTGTGCTAGTAAATTAAATATACAAAGCGGGTGGGGGCATATAATATTAGACTAGAAAATGATGATTTGGAAACAATGGGCCTTTGTGCCCTCCCCATTTCTACTTTTTCCATTTTCTATTATCCCTTTTGCTTTCTAATTTCTCTTCTTAGTTGTCTTTCTGAAAATTCCTTGGTGCACAGGTTGGCGGACTCACGAGTTCACATTTATGGTCACGCTTCTACCTTATTCCATACTTACCCACTTTGTCGATTGCGGGTGTCGGGATGGCGGGTTCAAGATTGCGCCTTTGGTTTCCAAGGTTCCGCGATATACAGATTGGTCGTCGTGCCCCACTATCACACCCTATTTACTGTTACACATTTTTTCAGTCAAAAAACCCGAGGCATACAATTTGACCCTCGGGTCCTCATGTTTCCTGAGTATCCCTTGACACCCTATTTTGTATTCCATCTCCTTCCACCCTGCATGTGACATTAAGAACTATTATGGAAAATATACAATGCATATGCTTGTTTAGTCCTTCTAATGTTCATCTACACATGCTTGCATCAGAAAAATTTGGACTAGTGACATGGCCATGAGCAGTCAGTCATCCCAGACATCAGTAGACCGACAAGGCCAAAGGTAAAGATGCATACATTATGTTCCTGGTATGTTTACCAAACAAATATCCTTAGCTATTTATTTATCTATGGCATGGTGAATATGTTGATGTCATCTGCAATACATACTTTACAGTTCACAATAAGTATCAACAAGTACAAGTGAGACGTTGAACATAGTGTAGGTTCCGCAGACTAAGAGGTCTGGTTGCAAAAATCTAGCTCCATAGTTCATCCAAGATGTGTGTCTACTTGTAAATTTATGCCAGGAAGAAAAAAAACAAAAAAATAATGCACACTACCATTCACTTTACTTTTCCTGTTTAAAATCTGTCACCAGGTCTAAACTTGTAACACCCAAAATACTATCAATAGAGGGCTTGAACAACTGCCGAACTGGACAAGTGTTCATCGGGGACATAATGGTTGTCTATAGCACCTACTTGGACAAGGAAAACAAAACTAGATTCATTATGCGTGCTGACATGACAGACAAGGAGGTCGTGATGACAATCACACTGACTATTCCTACACAACTTGTCCAGAAACATGCAGAAAATATATTGCAAGGTAATGGGATATCCATTAAAAATTTTAATATATTGCCCAAAACAATATATGACCGTGGTGATTTTGATTGGATTATTTTGTTCAACGAAACAAGTATTGTGGAAAAAATTCTCGTTATTTGTTCAGAATATCATTTCGTTCTGAACGCAACTATCAACCAACTTGCACAGAGCAACAACATTTACCCAATCAGAACCATTGGCGCAATTGTTACACTGGCGAGAAAACTTGGCTCACAACACATTCTCCATATAAAATATGGAGAGTCAGACAACAATAAGGCAATGGTACCGTTCTCCATATCCAGTTTTGTTCTTTACTTTCATATGTCCATGTATCTCAGTTAAGTTACACAAATATTGCACTGTTCCATGTTGCAACTGCAATTGTTCGATACCTATTCAAAATTTTTTCGTCAATGGAACAACAATTGCATAAAGGGAAATTTCCACTTATGCTCTTCAAAAATATAACAAAGAAAAGGGATGTTAGAGAAATGATCTTTCGCACAACCCAAGAAACATTTGTAACAGAGTTGCGAGCAAAAATAGTACATGATCTAAAGAAACTAACTAGCTCTACAACTGTTGTGTGTATACATCTACAGATTCATCCTCACTTTGCTCATACAAATAGCCTTCACCAAATTTTCGCGGTTTTTTTATTTTTTGGGGGTGCAGTTGTATATTATATTGTTCAATGTATTAATTCCTATGCTCATGTTTCTAGGTTGAAGGTGTTTTGGTTGTATTAAATGCATACTCGACTCCCTTTGAGCTTGTATGTGTGAAATGAAACTCTCCTTCTTCTGCTTCCACTTTGATAAGTGATGATACGATTGATTGTCTGCGATGCAGTAAAAAATGTCCATACATATATGGACATTGCCTCAATGTTGCCATCCGAACTGTGGGAAACACAACCATGCATTGTACAACTAGACAACCTCTGTTACAAGATGTGCTTCCTGGGTTAGCAGAATTGTCATATGAATCATACCTACAGAAAAAGGCAAGCAATGTCTACATGCTGCGTGACTTTCGAATACATAACAAGTTTACCTTAAATGAGGACAACGCAATATTGCATATTGGCTGGAAATTTGTTTATATATATATCAAGCTTTGCATATTTGTTTCCGTGTGCAAATAAAAAAAACATGGTAGTTGGCTGTGGCTTTGATGGAGGAGCCTGCACGTTTTTTGGGTGCCCAAGTTGGACAATTGTTTTTCAAATATATAGCCATGATAGGATTTATGGAAAAAAAAATTGGGTGCCCAAATAAAATAAAAATGTGTCTCCAACTATACATTTATGGTATGATATCTGCATTTTCTTGATGCCCTAATTGAAAAAAAAAGGACTTAGCATGGATTGAAACATCATCTTGAGATTTTCGGATCTCGCTATAGAGATTGCATGTGCATAAGATTGTTCGGTCCAGAAATGGGAAGCATGATATCAAACCCCATAAAAAGTATCCAACTGTAAATAACTAAGGCCCGTCCTTTGAACCATCGAAATAGCTTTCTCATCTGGGAAGAATCATCAGGAATTTCCAATAATATTGGAAATTTGGCATTGTTAAAAGTGGTGGTGATAGACCATGGTGCTATCAGAATAAAATGTCCATAGTGATCTTGCTTAATGGTAAAATAGTAATCGACAACTTTCTTGTTCCCCATTTTGAGATTTGGTTATAGCTAGTGTGCAGTGGCGAAGCTCCGCTGGTTTTGTGATGTCTTTTGTTTGGTAGACTTTTGTTCATATCCCATGGCCCAAATTATTTTCTCATGGGAACATATACCAAATGTAAAAGAAAACCAATGCCACGATGTGTTTTTTTTATATATCAAATTGTTTGATGCAAAGGTCGATGTGTGCTTCTCTATGGAACCTTGTGGGATCTTGCTTGCAGCCTGCTTGGTGTTTACTTGGTTCTTGGTTGTATGCTTCGTTCTGGAAAATTAATAATACATTCAGGATCTTCACAGTTTTTATATGATCTTAAAGACTATAGAGGACATGATTTTCCCTTTAATATAATCTCCGTGAAACAAATGTGGTATGTGGCTCATTTTAACACTTTTCCTTGATCGATGAACTTAGTAAAATTAATCTCCTAGAATAATTTTAAATAAAAGAATACATACTGTGTGAAGTCCAATGGAGATATCATATCAATAAGAGGCCATTAAAATTCAAATTCATCGTTGTTATACTTGTGATGAAGATGACAGTACAATAACTTTACTTAGACATTCCAAATTGATTTTCTTATAGATTTTCGAGGCTTCTCTTATACAAGCAGATCCTGGAAACTATAAGCATGGCTCATTGTATCTATTCCTTGATTGAAGAACCTGTTCACATGTTTAATGCACTTCATAGTTTTTTTTTTTTTTTTTTAACAGAAACGGTTATGAGGCTTTATTTAATAAGTGGCAGAGGGGGCTGCCAACACTTAGAATTTCAAAATCAGAGTTGCTGCTCTGTTACCCAACTTCTATCTTGTGTGCATATCCTTACTTAAAACCCAGATTCTAATTGCCGAATATGCCCCAACTACTGAGAGCTTAAGCTACTAGCTAGCGATACAGTAAAACCTGCTGGATATCCTCATAACTACTGGGGCGAGCGATGCTAGCCCTCCACCGAGAGACTTCCTTATCCGACTTTGGAAGTTGCCTCTGCAGTCACTTCCAATATATTTCTTAAATCCTTGGTGAGCTCTTCAACTTGATGCTCTAGCTTGCAGAGTCGCTTCCCCAGGTCTCCCATAAGATTGGTCACGTCCTTCAGCCCTGTCTGGATTTATTCTGAGAGATCCTCCCCTATTTCCTGCATTTTCATATTGAGCATCTCCCATTTCCTCTGGTTCGTGGACGCTTTTATTCTTTCCAACTCCGCTCTGATCAGCTCGATTCGTTCCTTCGGAGTGAGAGATGGCTTGGATGTTGACTCCATACTGCTTCGACGATTCTTGTATTCCTTCCTTCACAAGGAGATCGCGTGTCTGTTTTCAGGGGTGAGTGTATGCACCAGAGGGCGCCCCTTTAAAACTGAAATGCTTTCCCCATCTCGTGATCCCCCACGGTTCGATCCTGGCTTCAAATCTCTGTTCTGAGATTTCGCCCGTCCCACCGGAGCTTTGTTGGGTCTGGTGTCCGTCCGGCCAGTCGTCTTGCACACGTGAAGATCGAGATCGCGAATGTCTATAGGCTTAGGGAATGATATGATGGGATGCTTCCTCATTAACCTTTAGCTGCCCTTTTCTTAGGAGGGTACCACAATTTGCTTCCTTATCGGCATGTCCGTTCAAAGATCTCAGCACATGGTTCAATTGATATTCCTTGAACTGCGTCAGGAGTAGAAGAGATTTCTTGTACAAATGAGCCAGGTTGATGTTCTTAGGGATCTTTTTAGTGTTCAATGCATCAACTACCTGTTTAGAATCTCCAAAGATCATGATTTTATGGATTCCCATTTTTAACACCTGAATGAGACCTTGCCAAAGTGCTAGGAATTCCGCTTGGTTATTAGAGGCATAGCCTAAACCCCAAGCATACGACTTGTGAATTTTGTCGGAGGGTTCGAGGATTACTCCCCCTCCCCTTGCCTGACTGGGGTTTCCTTTAGAGGCCCCATCGAAGAAGAGACACCACTCGTTGAGCGACGATCTCCACTTCAGAAATTCTTGTTCTTCCATCCTTATCTCCCATTTCCTTTTTTGCAGAGGTTTGATTTGATTGGTGCCAGATTGGGCTTGGCCGAATTCCTTGAGCCACATTCCTTCTTCCTCCGAGAGGGGTGTTGATTTCCGGATAGCGGTCTTACCATTTAAAGCTTCCGAAATCATAGCCCTGGCTTTAATGGCCACCTGGGAAGGTAGCCTTCTTTCCCCTTTGAAAACTCTGTTATTCCTCTCCAACCAAATCTTCCAGCATATAAATTTGGGGATCCACATCCAAACGGTTTTGAGGAGGTACTTCTTGCTCAGATCAAACGGGGAAAAGGACAGCCAGCTACTTATAAGCTCCGAGGCTGAGGTGGGAAGGTTTGAGGAGGCCGAACCTGTTAGGAGGCCCCAAACTTCTTTGGAGAAATCACATGTGAAAAGGAGGTGCACAGTTGTTTCTTCTTCCTGGCTGCATAGGGGACAGCGAGAGGGCCCTTCCTAGCCTCTCCTCTTAAGGTTATCGAAAGTTAGAATGTTGTTGTGGATCAAGGTCCAAGCAAAGAGGTCAACCTTGGGAATTTAGGGGAAGTTCCAAAGTGCTTTCCATGGGCCTAGATTTGGAGGGGCCCATGGAACGTCAAGGACTTCCTTNGCCTCGTTTATCTTTGGACCTGGCACTAATCGGCGCCTTCCCTTGAAGGAAGTCTAGAAGTATCGCTGCTTCTTCTTGGAGCTCTTCCAGATAGCTCCCTAGATTCCAGCCTTGCCAGGATTTTTGGTCATCATTCTTCCAGAGGGATATGTCCCAAAGCGTTCCGCAGTTGTTGGCCAAGAGCCAGTCGCCAATATTCCTTGTTTCTCTAGACCCTATGAGGGGTTGGTCTCCAAGAATGGAGTCCTCCCAGATCCGAATTTTTGATCCATTTCCCGAGATCCAGGTGAGGTTTGGTTGAAAGAAAGGCAGGGCTCTCTGACACAAGTTGAAAATCGGGGAGCCCTTCTGCACTTTTGGGGGTCTCTCTAGACAACGATCTCTATCGCCTCTAAAATATTTTTTCTTGAGTATTTGCTTGCTCCAGGTTCTTTTCCCAGTAATCATTCTCCAAAGAAACTTGCCTCCCATAGCGAGGTTATGTACAGCCACATCTCTTATACTCAGACCCCCTTCCGATTTTGGTTTCTTGACCTTGTCCCAATTAACTAAATGGAGTTTCCTCTCACAATTCTCGCCTCGTTCCCACAGGAATCTCCGGAGCAATTCATCGATTTTATTTGTTATATTTTTGGGGGCGAGGAGCACTGAACACTGATAAATAGGAAGGCTGGAAATGATCGAGTTCATCAGCACCACTTTACCTGCTTTGGTTAGACAATTTTCTCCCCACGCTTGAATCTTGTTTTTGAGTTTATCCACCAAGGGCAGCCAGTGCACCACCTTATCTTGGCCTTTGAAGATTGGGATCCCCAGATAGATAAAGTTGTCCCAGGTTGTTATGCCTTCCATCTCAAGGATACGGCCTATTTGCAGCAGTTCCCGAGGGTTACAGTTCCAGCCGAATATCTTACTCTTGTGATAATTAATTTCACTTCCCGAGCAGGCTTTGTAGAGGTTGAGTTCAGACTTGAAGTTCCTTGTTGTTTTAATATTGGCATCACCCAATAAGAGGGTATCATCTACAAACTGAGCATGGCTGACCTCCTTGATTGAAGGGATTACTCTGATTCCTGGTAGTGTTCTGTTTTGGAGGCAGCTTTGCAGTTGGAAACTTAGCACCGAGGCTTGTAAAACATAGAGCACAAGGGAGAGCGGGCATCCTTGCCTTAGCCCTCGTGAAGCCTGAAAAAATGTGGCAGGGCGTCCATTTATCAGGGGGGCGATCCAAGGATCTGTGATACAGGCCTTAACCCACCCGATGAACTTCTGATTAAACCCAAAATTCCTCATAACTACAAACAAAAAGTCATGTCTGACCCTATCGAAGGCGTTGGCAAGATCTAGCTTGACTACCATTCCCTTCTCTTTTTTTTTACAGCTGGTATGGATGGCTTCTTGTACTAAAATTATATTATCTAGAATTTGTCTCCCTTTTACGAACCCTCCTTGATTTTCCGAAATCAATTTTGGCAGAATTTTTTTGAGCCTATTAGCCATTATTTTGGTGATGATTTTGTAACCCGTGTTGCAGAGGGATATCGGTCTGAATCTATTGAAGCTTTTAGCCCCTTTTTCTTTTGGAATGAGGGCTAAGAAAGAAGAGTTTGGGCTGCCACCCAACTTATTACAATTCTGGGATTTCATGACCATTCTGCATAAGTCCTTTTTTATGATGTCCCAGCAGAGTATATAAAAGCGAGCAATGAAACCGTCTGGCCCAGGCACCTTATCTGGATTCATACTGAAGACATCTTTCCTGATTTCGTTAACACTGACAGGATTGTTCGGCGTCCTATTCTCTTCTTCGGTGACCAGAGTTGGAACTTCTGTTAACAGATAGGAGTTCGAATCCAAGTCCTCCATAGCGGGGGCTGAGTAAAGATTTTTGAAATAGGAGTGAGCCGCCTCCTTTATGCTTTGGGAATCCTTGTAGACTTGGTCCTGCCATTGAATCTCACTGATGGTATTGTAGTTTATCCTTTCTTGAGTTTGCTTGTGGAAGAAAGTTGTATTCTTGTCTCCATCTTGGAGCCATAATGCCCTTGATTTGATTCTCCAGTAGGTTTCTTCTTCCCTCCAGCTTTTATGGTACTTGCTTTGAATTTCAGATTCCCGGTTAAGTAGTTCCTGGGTGACATGGGCTTCTTCCATAACCAATTGATGTCTTTCCAAGGTTTCCCGCACTCTTTTCCTTTCGTCCAGGGGTGAGCCCAGCTTTTTGGCCCACATTTTTAGATTAATTTTGAGTCTTCTAAGATTCTCTTCCCACACGAAGAAGGGAGAGCCAGTGATAGGAACATTCCAGGAGTTTTGAACCAGGTTGAGGAAGTCACCTTGACCTGTCCAAATTGGGCTGAATCTGAACGGGATGGGGCCTAGTACAGAGCCAGGAAGAAGGGAGAGGGAAATGGGTTTATGGTCAGAGGTGTAATGAGGAAGAATTTTGGAGGTTTCCCTCAGTCCGATGGTAAGGAAGGAGGACTGGATAAGGAATCGATCAAGCCTGGCTGTTATGTGACCTGGTCCTAATCTTTTATTGGACCAAGTAAATTTCCCATTGGTTGGAGGAATATCTTCCAACTCCCATTCTGACATCAGGTCTTCTACCCATTCTCTAGTAGGGTCCCGGACGATAGAACCCCCTTTCTTCTCAGCCAGCGAAAAGGTGACATTTAGATCCCCTGCCACGACTAGATTCTCGGTATTTTGCATATTAAGAAACGATTTTAAGGAATCCCATCATTCTTTCTTCTCATTAACTAGAACAGGGACATACAGGTTAAAAACACTTACCAGGTGTCCAGAGCCTTTATGGTACAACTTGGTAAATAACCAATGGGTGGTTCCTGCCTCTTCAACTAGCTCCAGATTTGTGGAATCCTAGAGTGTTGCGAACCCCCCCGAGGCTCCTCTAGCGCTTATTGCCCTTCCAGGGCCTTTCTTCCAGAATGAGTTTCTTACCCTTAGGAGTTCTTCCTCCTCCAATTTCATCTCCTAGATTAGGAGGACTTCTGGTCTTACAAGCCTTACTAAGTCCCGCAAGGCTTCTTCTTTCAGTTTGCTTCCAAGTCCTCTACAATTCTAGGAGACGTATTGCATTATTTGTCTGGATGGAGAGGGAGCCCACCTTTCGGTGTCTTCCCCAGTTTCTCCCCCAATCTGGTATTCACCATCTCTAGGATTGTGTACTGTGTGCCTTGAGCCACTTCCTTGTAGGATTGCTCTTCCCTTCTTTTCTTCTCGGTCTTCCTTCCTCTCTTTGGCTGATCAGGTGTTCCTTTTGGACTGCTTACCTCTGTATCTTCCTCTTCCGGGTTTTCCACATCTGTATTTGTGTTCAAACTGATATTTTCTTTATTCAGACTAGGACTCTTGGTGGGCGAGATTGGTTCAACTGGGGCCAAAGGCGTTTGAGCTTCCTCTTCTTCTATTTCTGTTGTAGGGGTTTGTTGCTTTTTTGGGGCTTCTTGAGCGTTTTGTGAGGGGTTACCGTCCTTTGGTGGTTCATGGTTCCTTTTGTCCTTGCCTTTGGCATTATATGAGTTTTTCCCTCTCTTCACTTTCTGCCAGCCTTTTGCGTCCTCTTTCCCATTGGTTTGCATTTTGGGGTAGTTTCTTTGGAAGTGTCCATGCTCCTGACAAATCCTACACTTGAATGGCAGGTGCTCATAGTCAAGTTGCTGATAGTGAGTCCAAGATCCAACCGTTAGCTTTACTGCTTCAGGGAGCCCTTCCTCCAGATTGACTTCCGCGCAGATTCTAGCGTAGGTGTACTGTCCTTTATTGTCAGCTCTGTCAATGAACCTACCAACTCCGTTCCCTATCCTTTGCAATGATTCGAAATCCCAACAGTGCATCGGAAGGTTTGTTAATCTGACCCACACTGGCACTTCTTTATGCGTATCCACCAATGGATCAAAGTCGGGTGTCCATTTGTTCAAATATAGACCCTGCGTCCCCATAAAATAGGGCCCATTCCTGAAAATTAAATCCCGATCTTCTTCTGAGATGAACTCGAACACAAAAAAACCTCGACCAACCGGGTAGCAGGTAACGCTGTGTTCCAGGTTTGGTCTCCAATTCTGTTGGATCCAGTCATCCGTGGTTTTGGTAGATGGCCAAAGGCCCATGAACTGACCCACGATCCCTCTTTGGGCCAGAGCCAAAGCGATCTTCATTGGATTCTCTTCGGGTAAGACGATTTTTGGAATTTCCTCCAACTTCTTAATGAATTTCGGAATCACGGGAGGGGAAGACTTCTTCCCTCTACTGTTGACCAGCCTGCGAAAGGCCTCTTCGACCATCTTCAATAGAGGGGGGGCGGCCACCCCGCCCCCTGGCGCCGCCATGGAACCACACTGCACTCGCACCAGCACCGAACCCTAGCACTCGCACCGAACCCTAGCACCAGCCGAGGGTTTTTCGTGTCATGTATGTCCACGGAGTCTCCTAATGCACTTCATAGTTGTTGTTAAAACCATCAATGGGGATTTCTTAAACCAATTCCCGCTTTTGAAAATTACCATCCCCTTTCTTTTTTCCCTGTGCTTTCTATTTCTGGTTACTTACTCATTTTTTGGAAAATGTCTAGGTGCAGAAATTGGAGGATTCACGTCTTCATATTTCCACTTACTTTTATGTCACCAACCCAACCGACCGCTTTTCCCTGGGGATTTTTTAAACTATAAGCATGCCTCGTTGTATCTATTCCTTGATTGAAGAAAATGTTCACATGTTTAATGCACTTCATAGTTGTTGTTAAAACGATCAATGGGGATTTCTTAAGACAATTCCCACTTCTGAAAATTGCCATCCCCTTTCTTTTTTCCCTGTGCTTTCCATTTCTGGTTACTTACTCATTTTTCGGAAAATGTCTAGGTGCGGAAGTTGGCATATTCACGTCTTTAGATTTCCACTTACTTTTATATCACCAGCCTGACTGACCGCTTCCCAGTTCATATTGAACAAACGTTTTGGATCCCAGGTTCCTAGATAGGTGGGTTCAACATTGCGTTTCCATTATTGCACCACCTACAAACAACAATCAGACTTCCACAATCTACAAAATAGCAAACAAATTCCCCTTTATCTCGTTTTTAGCCTTTTCCTTGATCAATGAACCTAGCAAAATTAATATCCTGGAATAATTTGAAATAAAAGAATATATACTATGTGAATTCCAATGGAACTATCATATCAACGAGAGGACATTAAAATTCAAATTCATCATTGTTAATACTTGCGATGAAACTGACAGTACAATAAATTTACTTACACCCCAAAATTGATTTCCTTGTAGATTTTTTACGCTTCTCTTATACAAACAGATCCTCGAAACTATAAGTATGGATCACTATATCTATTCCTTGATTGAAGAACCTGTTCACATGTTTAATGCACTTCATAGTTATTGTTAAGACCATCAATGGGGCTTTATTACACCAATTCCTGCTTCTGAAAATTGCCATCCCCTTTCTTTTTTTCCATCTTCTTTCCATTTATGGTTACTTACTTATTTTTTCATAAAATGTCTAGGTGCAGGAGTTGGCGGATTCACGTCTTCATATTTCCACTTAATTTTATATCACCAGCTCGACCGACCGCTTTCTTGTTTCATATCGTACAAAAATTTTGGATCGCGGGTTCCTGAATAGGCGGGTTACCGGATATGCGAGTTCAACATCGTGTTTCCATTGTTCCTCCACCTGCAAACAACACCCAGAATTCCACGATCTACAAATTAGCAAACAAATTCCCCTTTATCTTGTTTTTTTATCACTTTTCCTTGATCGATGAACTTAACAAAATTAATTCCCTAGAATAATTTGAAATAAAAGAATATATACTATGTGAAGTCTAATGGAACAATCATATGAACGAGAGGACATTAAAATTCAAATTCTTTGTTGTTATACTTGCGGTGGAGCTAACAACACAAAAACTTTACTTAAACATCCCAAAATTGATTTTCTTGTAACGTTTTAACGCTTCTCTTATACAAACAGATCCTGGAAACTATAAGTATGGCTCGTTGTATCTATTCCTTGATTGAAGAACATGTTCACATGTTTAATTCACTTCATAGTTACTGTTAAGACCATCAATGGGGATTTCTTACACCAATTCCTACTTCTGAAAATTGCCATCCCCCTTTTTTTTTCCCATATGCTTTCCATTTCTGGTTACTTACTCATTTTTTCGAAAAAATCAAATTCTTCATTGTTAATACTTGTGGTGAAGCTGACAGTACAATAAATTTACTTACACATCCCAAAGTTGATTTACTTGTAGCTTTTAGACGCTTCTCTTATACAGACCGATCCTGGAAACTATAAGTATGGCTCGATGTATCTATTCCTTGATTGAAGAACCTGTTCACATGTAAATGCACTTCATAGTTACTGTTAAGACCATCAATGGGGCTTTCTTACACCAATTTCCGCTTCTGAAAATTGCCATCCCCTTTCTTTTTTTCCATCTGCTTTCTATTTCTGGTTACTTATTCATTTTTTTGGAAAATGTCTAGGTGCGGGAATTGGTGGATTCACGTCTTCAGATTTCCACTTACTTTTATATCACCAACCCAACTGATCGCTTCCCTGTTTCATATTGTACTAACTTTTTGGATTGTGGGTTCCCAAATAGGTGAGTTGCTGGATAGGCGGGTTCAACATTACATCTCCATTGTTCTGCTGCCTGCAAACAACACCTGGACTTCCGCTATCTACAAATTAGCAAAAAAATTCCCCTTTATCTCGTTTTTTAGCACTTTTCCTTGATCGATGAACTTAGCAAAATTAATTCCCTAGAATAATTTGAAATAAAAGAATATATACTATGGGAAGTCTAATGGAACAATCATATGAACAAGAAGACATTAAAATTCAAATTCGTTGTTGTTATACTTGTGGTGAAGCTAATAGTACAAAAACTTTACTTAAACATCCCAAAATTGTTTTTTTTGTAACTTTTCAACACTTCTCTTATACAAATAGATCCTGGAAGCTATAAAAATTGCTCGTTGTATCTATTCCTTGATTGAAGAACCTATTAACATGTTTAATGCACTTCATAGTTACTGTTAAGACCATCAATGTGGCTTTCTTACACCAATTCTCGCTTCCAAAAATTTCCAACCGCTTTCTTTTTCCCCTCTGCTTTCCCTTTCTAGTTACTTACTCGTTTTTCGGAAAATGTCTAGGTGCGAGAGTTGACGGATTCATGTCTTCATATTTCCATTATTACTTTTATATCACCAGCCCGACCGACCGCTTCCCCATTTCATATTGAACAAACTTTTTAAATCACGGGTTCCCGGATAGGCGGGTTCAACATTGCATTTCCATTGTTTCGCCGCCTGCAAACAACACCTAGACTTCCACGATTTACAAATTAGAAAAAAAATTCCCCTTCATCTCATTTTATTTCACTTTCTATTTACTTGGTCCTTTTTTCGAATGTCTCATGCTTTTATATACAACACCCGAATTTTCGCAATATACAAATTGCTTGCGCAACATTGTGCTTCCATTGTTCCCCTATGTACAAACAACACTTGAAATTCTGTGATATACAAATTGATGGCCGAAATATGTCACTGTGACATACAATTTGACCATCGACCCCTCACGTCTCCTGGGTATATCTTGTGACCCTTTTTTTTGTAACCCGCCCGACCGCTTTCCATACTTGGGCATTTCTTGGAATCTATTTCCTGGGTTGGCGGGTGGACTAAATGTACAATGATTGGTCCCTCTTCGCCATCCCCGCTACCTTCATACTTCTTTCTAGATATGCAATTATTAAGCTTTAATGCTAGTAGTTCATCGTGCAGGAACCGTTAAGATTGTCATTAATGTTCGGAAGGTCGGAGAAGATTTGTCATTAATACGAATTAAACCAAGATTTGCAGAAAAGAGTGTTATTATTTCCAAGTATTCATTTCAAACATATGCAATCTCTTTCGTGCATCAGTCGGTTGGCGCCTTTAAGAAAACTCTAATTCTTAATCACTCTTCTCCGTCATCGCCACCTTCCCAATTTTTTCTAAATATGTAATTAGTAAGCTTTAATGGTAACATCTCATTACGCACGAACCCTGGAGATTGTCATTGATCAACGAAAGGCTCGAGGAGATCTTCCATTGATACGCATTAAACCAAAATTTGCGTAGGGTTATATTAACCCCCCCCAATTTTCATTTCAAACATCGTCTGGAGCAAACAAAAGTTCTCGTTAACTTATGGCAACAATTCTGTCTAGATACAATAAACACCTTCGGGCATGATGGTCAGAGGGTCCAGTATTCCAGTGCATATTATTACTACTCATCTCCCTCTGACCAGGAGAAAAAAAGGATATGGTCCCTTGGTACACTGAGAGATTTATTTCAAGCCAAATAATTCCAAGGAAACCCTGCCTACTTAGACAACCTACCCAGTTGCATTGATGGTTGGCGCAGAGGTTGATGCAATGGATTATGAGCTGGAAGAAGATGATCTGATGGACGATGATACGACAATGGATGATGGAATGTAGAGATTGTTCCCACTCCCACGCCAAAATTGAAATCAACCATAACGGGTGGTACTTCCTGACTCAATGATGGTGGTCTCGACAACACCAAAAGAAGGAGTTTCAGAAAAGAAACCAACACTAAACGCAATAGATACTTTGCATATCGAAAGTAGGAATTCCAGAGGTCCAAATTAGTCTGTTCTGTGTGAAAGTCTTTCACTGTAAGGAAATGATCTGTTGATGCTCCCAGATATATATTTCAAGCCAAAAAATTGTTCAAGCGCGAGACCACTATCTTGTTCTCTGGATATACAATCAACATCTTAGGGAATGAGGAATAGAACTCCCACTGGTGCAAGGCATATTCCTACCAGTCATCTCCTTCCACCCAGAATGGACTAATTCGGGCCTCTAGAATTGCACGTGCAACTTGTGTCCCTGAATTTTTCAACTGTGGAGGGGTAGTTTCTTGGTGTGTCCTAACTTTCAGTTAAGGGCTATTCCATTTTCCATGCAATGTTTTTCATCTTCTTCCTCACGGGAAGCTTCTGAGAAATATCAATTTTACCACAGGATGATCCATCAAGGAGAAGACTGCAAGGATTTCCTAAAAAAAAGCATGGTAATCAGTTTTGTATGCATGTTGAAGAGCATCTCGATGGCTCTTGCATGTTGCAAATCCTATGCCTGTGTTTATGACAAATATGTTCAATGTTTTGGCCCAAAGAACTCGGTCCAATTTCTAAGGATAGATATACAGTGCTCAATGTTCTTTTTTTTTAATAGATTTACTATTAAAAAAAATTCCTTGCAGTCTTGGTTGCTACTTCTTTTTTGGATTTAACACCTCTTCTCATTGGCATGGTTCAGTAGTCTCGTAGTTATTCAATATTGTATTTGCTTAGGTAATTTTTTATAAAATGGAGCATCTAACAATTATATGGCAATCCACTGTGTCGATCCATCAGGCTTTTATGGAAACAAAAAATGAATTTCAGATAGTTTCAAACCAACGTTCAATTCTATTTGTAATGCAGATAGAACATAGCAATACCAAATCACAATGTTGCAGCAAGATCGTCATTCTTATTTCTAGACATGCAGTTATTAATATTTAATGCTAACAACCCATAATGCAAGAAGTTTAATAATTAAGTTAATATGTTACAATCATGGAAGAATGTATCAAGAACACACTTACTCCCACAAGTTTCAATAAAATCTAACCTTCAACAAAGCATTTGTTGACAATTACTAGAAAATGATGGTTTTGCAACAATGGGGCTTGTTTGAAACCAATCCGCTCTTACGAAAATTGCCCTCCACCTTTCTATTTTCTCACTCTTTTATCCCTTGTAGTTTCTCTTTCTGGTTACTTAATCGTTTTTCTGAAAATGTCTTGCTGTGCAGGTTGGCGGATTCATGTGTTTCAACTGAGCGCTTCCCCTTTGTCTAAATTGCACTTTCCATTGTTCTGTGACCTACAAACAACACTCTGGCTTTTGCGATATGCAGATTTACTTCTGGACTCCCACATCATCCCCTCTTCCGTGTTACACATTTTGCACTGAAATGTTCTGATATATAAAATTTGACAGTCAGGGCCTTACGGCTCCTCGAGAACCCGTCACCCTATTTTGAAGCCCGTCCGACCGCTTTCCACACTTGACATCTCTTTGGCGAATCGTCAAGTTCGCGGGTTCAAGAAATTTCAAATTTCTAGTTGTTTTTTACTGTGCCTACTACCTTCAGATTTCTTTCTAAGTATATGCAATATGTATACAAGTTCTCCAGCACCATACAAAAAAGATCTTTCCAGGAAATTGAATATCTATTGCAGATTTGAATATATTGGACCTTCTTTTCCCTCTTCTATACTTGACCAAATTGACGTTTCTTTTTCCCCTCTACTCTCTCTTTCTTGTTACTTAGTCGTTTTTCCAAAAATGTGACTCCGACCAACCACTAGCCATTCGATGCCTAGGCACTTTTCAAATTGTGAATTCTCAGGCAGGTAGGCTCTATATTGCACTTTCATTGTTCTGTGGCCTACAAACAACACCCGGAACTCCGTGATATACAAATTTGTTTCCACACTCCCACATCATGCCCTCTTCTGTGATACACAATTTTCACACGAAAGTTCTCAGAACTTCAATTTGACCTTCGAGTCCTCACGTCTCCTAGGGAGATATTGTCACCCTATTTCAAAGCCCCTGCGTCCACTTTCCATATTTCACCATTTCTTGGAATCTCTTTTGCACCTCCAATTCCATACTTACCTGACTTTTTTCGCTTGTGGATTCTCAGACATGCATACTGCACTTCCAGTGTTCCTTGACCTGCAAATAGTCCCCCTCACTTCCAAGATATACAAATTGACTTCCAGACTCCTACAACAACCCTCTTTTGTGTTACACAGTATGCATTCAAAAGTTTCGATCAATACAATTTGACTGTCAGGCCCTCATGTCTCCTCCGGGACCCTTGTCAACCTATTTTGATGCTCGTCTGACCACTTTCCATGGCCATTTCTTGCAATCTCTTTCGCAGATCGTCGGGTTGGCAGGTTCAGACAATTTCCAATTCCTAGTCGTTGTTTTTTGTACCTTCCACCTTCACACTTCTTTCCAAGTATATGCAATAAGTATATAACTTGTATAGAAACATGCATAAAAGATCTTTCCAGGAAATGGAATATCTATTACAGATGTGAATATATTATCCCTTCTTTTTTGTCTTCTATACTTGACCAAATTCCCGTTTCTCTTTTCCCTGTACCTTATCTTTCTCGTCACTTAGTCATTTTTCTGAAAATGTCTAGCTATGCAGGTTGGCGGACTTGTGAGTTCATGACTCCTACATCAGCCCCTCTTCTGTGTTACACAGTATGCACTCAAAAGTTATGATCAATACAATTTGACTGTCCGGCCCTCATGTCTCCTCGGGAACCCTTGCCATCCTATCTTGGAGCCCATCTTTTAGATTCCTACATCAACCCCTCTTTCGTGTTACACAATATGCACTCAAAATTTATGATCAATACAATTTGACTGCCAAGGCCAGATGTTTCCTCAGGAACCCTTGTCAGCCTATTTTGAAACCCATCTGATCGCTTTCCACGACCATTTTTTGCAATCTCTTTCCTGGATCGTAGACAATTTCCAATTCCTAGTCGTTTTTTTCTGTGCCCGCCACCTTTGCACTTCTTTCCAAGTATATGCAATAAGTATATAACTTCTCCAGAAACATGCAGAAAAGATCTTTCCATGAAATGGGATATCTATTACAGATGTGAATATATTAGCCCTTCCTTTCCGTCTTCTATACTTAACCAAATATATGTTTCTCTTTTCCCTGAACTTTATCTTTCTCGTCACTTATTCATTTTTTCGAAAATGTCTTGCTATGCGGGTAAGCAGATTTGCGGGATCACGTTTTCACTCAAGCTTTTATATTGTGACACCGACCAACCACTTCCCCATTCCACACCCATCCACTTATCCGAACACAGATTCCTAGTAGGTGGGCTTTAGATTACACTTCTATTGTCCCATGACCTGCAAACGGTACCCTGACTTCCGCGATATACAAATTTAAAACCGGACTCACATCATACCGTCTTCTGTATTACAGTCTACGTATCATGCCCTCATCTGTGGTACACATTTTTCACTGAAAAATTTTGAGACATACAATTTGACCGTCGGGTCCTCACGTCTCCTGTAGATCTATTGTCAGCCATTTTGAAGCTCGTCTGTCCACTTTCCATACTTCGTCATTTCTTCGAATTTCTTTAGCGGATTGTCGGGTTGGCAGGTTCAAGAAATATCCAATTTCTAATCGATGTTTCCTATGCCCGCACCCTTTTGCAATTAGCAATTAGAAATTATATATAAGATCTTATTTATAAGTATGCAATTAGCAAGCGTTAATGCTAAACCAAGATTTGAGGAGATCTCCCATTAATATGCATAAAACCAAAATTTTTGGATGGTTATATTATCCCTTCTGAGTGTTAATTTCAAACATCATGGAATGTCATTTGCGCGTCGTCGAGTTGGTCCATTCACAAAATATTCAATCCTCGATTCTGAAAACCTTCGAATGACCATTTCCCTATTTCATACTTAGCCACTTTCCCGAAATTCCACAAATATACAAACTGACCGATGAACTGCCCCATCATGCTCTCTTCCGTTTTACACATTTTGCAGTCAAAAATTTCGATACATAAAATTTTACCGTCAGACACTCACCTCTCCTGAGTATCCCCTGTAACCCTATTTTGAATCCCACCCGACCACTTTTTAGACCTTTCCATTCATTCCTTTCTCTTCCCCGTCTCCATGACCTTCTCACTTGTCTATAATAAAAAAAATGTTTATATATATATATCTTGTTTCTAAATATGAAATTAGTGACATTTAATTCTAACAGCTCATCGTGTAGGAACCGTATAGATTGTCATTGATGGGTGAAATGTTCGAGGAGATCTCCTACTAATACACATTAAACCAAGATTTGCAGAGGGTTATATTATGTCTTTCGAGTGTTGATTTCAAAATCATGAAATATCGTTCACACGTCATCGGCTTGGCACGTTCACGAAACCTCCAATCCTTAATTTCTCTTCATTGTACTCGCCACATTCGCACTTCTAAATATGTAATAAGTAAGCTTTACTGCTAACAATGCATCATGCAACACCCATATAGATTGTCATTAATCAGCGAAAGGCTCGAGGAGCTTTCCCATTCATAAGAATTTAACCAACATCTGCAGAGAGTTATATTATCACCTCCAACTATTCATTTCAACCATCGTCTAGAGAAAATGAACGTTCTCATAAACCTATGGCATCATCTCGACAACAGTTTTGTGGAGATACAATGAACATCTTCGGGCATGAGGACCATAACTTCCAGTGGTCCAGGGCATATTCTTATTACTCATCCCCTGTCGCCCAGAACGAAGTAATTTGGACCTCTAGGATTGCTCATGCAGGTTGTGTCCCTGAAGTTTTTTACTGTAAGAAACGATTATTTCGGTGCGTCGATGAATTTATTTCAGAAAAAATAATTATTCCACTGCGGGACCACTCTTCTGTTTTTTTGTCACCTCAGGTCTTCCGCTAGATGTTAAGATTGTCAGAGCCAACATTGACGTTCAAAGGAGAAGATTCCAAGAAGTTCCTAACAAAGCATAATAACAGGTTGGACCTCTTGCTCAATTTCTTGGAAGACTCGATGGTAGTTCCTGAAGATATCACAAGCTTGCAGGTTAGTTCATTTAGAAATCCATTTTGCGAAATTGTCTGGTTGTTTACAAGAATAACGGGACATGAGTCCACAACAATTATTTCCTGGATGGCTCTTTATATTTTGTATTTCATAGTCAAGGAACAAACCATTTTTTATTGGGGCAAGCTAATTTCCCATGAAATCTGTTCCGAATTGTCAAGCTTCAAAAATGAGAAGAAATTTTATATGTCATCCTACTTAGTTTTTGCGATAGCACATTGCTTCTAGTTTCCAAAACTGTCTCTATCCAAGAAGGTCAACTGAGAATTCGATCCAGTAATGTTCTGGTACCAGGCCTTGTGGAAGCACAAGGCCTCCCGCTATTTTTATGAGGTTTTTAATGTCTTTGTGTTTGTTTTCAAAGTTTTGTTGTTAGGAGAAGATGTTTCGCATATATCTGAACAAGCAACCCATTTTTTGGACATGAAGGGGACACTTGAACATTTGGATAATTACAGTGTGATAAGGATTTTTGGCTCTAGGAAAAAACCTGCTCTCTTTCCATGTCACATTACGGACATAATGTTTGTTACATAAGTAGCAAGGCAATACAACTACTGGTTGCATCTATTCCAAGAGAAGAAAAAAAAACAGTTCATTCCTCTGCCTTGGAAAGTCGGGGACTTCGTGTTGAGGAATGTCAACAAAATTGCTAAATTCGTAGCCCATTCTAGCAACTTGAACCTAAGATATGTTGAAATCCTAAGAGGGTTCGACCCCAATAATTTTTTTTTACAACATTTACAAACACTTGGCTTCAACAATTGTTTTTTCGAAAAACACTAGACCGAAAAATACAGACATTTGCGACAAAGCTCCTGCTTATCCCTTCGGTGACCTAGACACACTGCAAAACACCACTAAATTGCACAAGCAATAGGGAAAAGGCCCCAATGAGAAGAGTGTTCAATCGGAGAATAACACTCCCAAAAGTATGACTTCCCAGAGAATCTCTCCAACGACCCACCACAACAACAAAGCAACTCAGAGTTCTTCAAATGAAGGAGGAGATAATGACCCTCCTCACACTAAAATTGATAGTTCTCACAAGCTTCCAGTAGACAAGAAGAGAAAAAAAATTGTGGGACAAGCAGAAGAGCTTGAAATTTAGAGTGAGAACATGGAACTTGAGCCTGATCTGAATAGTGTATTATGCTGCCTTGATCAGCCCAGAGATGCGATCCAGCATAGTCGTCCAATGGACATATCTAATACAGAAAATTTTGACGAAGATGAATCCTTCGTGTTCCAGAGAGTTGTTTTTGACAGCTAGTCCAAAAAATTAATTATTGAAAAAAAAGATGTAAAAAATAAGAAAGGAAAATCTCGTTCAGAGGTTAACCTTGCGAACATGCGGCCATCTCAAATCTGTCGACTTCACATAGCGACCGCATATTCACTTGATGATTCCATTGGAGGCATCGAGGCCGAGAATGCCAGACTAAAGGACCAAGTCAAGGAATTGGAAGAGACTTTAATTCTTATGCCATTGCTTGCCAATCCTTTGGAAATAGCCATGCCTGCCACCCATGTATCAAAGTTAAAATGATTCTCCATCCTCCTCGCATCGTGTAGAGGATATGTGCAGAATAATATCAAGAAAAGAATGGAACTGGTTATTGAGGCGTGGGAAACATCACAAACCATGACTTCCCTTGGAACGAGGGCACATAGTTTGCTCAAACATTTGCAGGCGAAGTTAAAAGATGAAGAACATTTCTATTTAAACACGATCCTTCCTTTTGGCACCATTGTCAACAACATGATAGAAACAAGAAGAAGCCAACAAGATCTCCCATCCAAAAACTGGATCGGTTAACTAAATGCATGCTGGAAAGAAAAAGTGAAGAACCTACATCTCATGTTCAGTCATGTGAACAAGCCATATCAAAGAAAGACAAATTATTCACACAGCTGTCCAGAATAAACTTAGCTGAAAGGACCAACGACTTCCAAGACCCCAAATTAATCGTCAACTCCTTGCCCTTAACTAGGAAAGACTTCGATAAATAGGTTGATATTTTTAAGGCGTTGTCTTTGGAAAAGTTTTACAACATCCTTGAATATTGTCAAGATGACGTTGACGACTGGCTAGTCGACTATTCAGTACAGAATGAGGAAATTGATCAAACTCTACGTAATCTTTCTATCGAGTTCAAGGAATTAGAAAAAAACTTTTCAACATAAAAATCCAGAATGAGATCAACGTCGCCCCAATGAGAAGCTACATTGAAGAATGGCTCGAAAGAGAATTGAAGCAGGTCTTCGACGAAAGGCAACAGGTAGTTGCCACGATTCCAACAACCGTCGACGACATCAATGAAAAGGCATCAACAAGAAAATAGCAAAAGGGGTCATATGTATCATCACTGTAAGTCTACTGATTACATCCTGCTTTGTTTATCAGCCCAATTATTCCACTTTTTTAAATAGAAATGTCTAGCCAAAGATTGATACCTTTCAATTTATTATTTTCAAGTATTACACTCTATCGTCGCCCACTTCTTCTTTCTACAATCCTATTTCTTGTACATATTTCTCTTATGGTCCGCGGGAGTCCCAATCCCAGTCTATATGACAAATGCATTGAAATTTCCAGGAATATGTAACAGACTATTATTTTTTGATATATTTCAAATAAAACCATTTTTATCTCTTTTTATATTTATGTCCTCATACATTTTTATCTTCCACCAGTCTATATGACAAATGCATTTAAATTTCCAGGAATATGTAACTTTTTTTATATATTTCAAATTAAACTATTTTTTTAATATACAAACAAAATAGACATAATTTTTCAACACAACAAAATAGATTATATACTTTCAAAAAATAAATGGGGCTCTAGAGGCCATATGTCATTTACTGCATGGATACCACATGTGCTTCATGTTGCTTGCCACATCAACCCGACAGAAACTACGCTGCCACACAACACTTGTTTCATTCTAACTTCAAAGATATTTGAAACTATAAGCTTAATCCAACATGTCTTATTCTTGAAACTATTGACTTAATACAACATGTCTTAATTCCTCCACTTAATCCATCTTTGTGCAATTGGGCAATGTTGCTTGAGACATAGGTAGCAATTTGAGAATGGGATTTCTTTCAAAAAAGTTGACAGGTCTCAACTCAAATGATGTAGATATAGTTGGCATTACTGGAAAATCTTCTTGATAAGGAATATGATGTATTCCCATTGTGTACCACAGCACTATGTCCTCCTTTTCAATATCTCGATTCCTATTATCCATAACCACATTAATTAGATTAATTATTTAATATAACTTCACACATATAAACATTTCCAATCATGAAACAACGATGTAATGCTCACCTCTTGGTCCATGTGGCTAATGTGTCATCGCCTCGGCTTTGATCCATGTATGTTCCCCCAGCCCATTGCTCACTATGATTATATGGAGTAACCCAAACCTACATCAAAATCATGGTTTTCAATGAAAAAAAAACAAAAAACATGGTTTTCAATGAAAATGATAAGAAGCAACCCTATTCAAAATCATGGTTTTCAATGAAAAAAAAAACAAAAAACATGGTTTTCAATGAAAATGATAAGAAGCAACCCTAGTCAGTGACATACAGTATTGTTAGTAAATGCTCCTCGAATTTGTGGATAATCATCCAATGAGAGAAGGTTGGTAACAATCTATACCCAACATCTTGCCCCACTTTAGTCTTGTGGTATGGATTCACCACTAGAAGGTCTGCTGGTTTCTTGACATCAAACAATATCTGCGCATCTTCCTCTCTCTTGGCGACCTTTCTGTCCACTGCCCAATAGCTTTTCCTCGGAGACTCCCCATGAGGAACTTCCATTCTCTTCATCGTCGCCTCCACGAATGAGTTGTGGGTACCATCCACGTCCATGTCAAGGTGGAA
>SNQJ01S0009067.1:329601-349610 GCA_010110895.2 Picea sitchensis
ATCAAGCTTTGCATATTTGTTTCGGTGTGCAAATAAAAAAAACATGGTAGCTGGCCATGGCTTTGATGGAGGAGCCTACACGTTTTTTGGGTGCCCAAGTTGGACAATTGTTTTTCAACTATATAGCTATGACAAGATTTATGCAAAAAAAAATTGGGTGCCCAAATAAAATAAAAATTTGTCTCCAACTATACATTTATGGTATGGTATCTGCATTTTCTTGATACCCTAATTGAAAAAAAAAGGACTCAGCATGGATTGAAACATCATCTTGAGATTTTCAGATCTCGCTATAGAGATTGCACACGCATAAGATTGTTCAGTCCATAAATGGGAAGCATGACATCAAACCCCATAAAAAGTATCCAACTGTAAATAACTAAGGCCCATCCTTTGAACCGTCGAAATAGCTTGCTCATCTACGAAGAATCATCAGGAATTTCCAATAATATTGGAAATTTGGCATTATTAAAAGTGGCAGTGATAGACCATGGCGCTATCAGAATAAAATGTCCATAGTGATCTTGCTTAATGGTAAAATAGTAATCGACAACTTTCTTGTTCCCCATTTTGAGATCTCGTTATAGCTAGCGTGCAGTGGCGAAGCTCCGCTGGTTTTGTGATGTCTTTTGTTTGGTAGACTTTCATTCATATCCCATGGCCCCGGTTATTTTCTCGTGGGAACATATACCAGATGTAAGAGAAAACCAATGCCACAATGTGTTTTTTTTATATATTAAATTGTTTGATGCAAAGGTCGATGCGTGCTTCTCTATGGAACCTTGTGGGATCTTTCTTGTGGCCTGTTTGGTGTTTACTTGGTTCTTGGTTGTATGCTTCATTCTGGAAAATTAATAATACATTCAGGATCTTCGCAGTTTTTATATGATCTTAAAGACTATAGAGGACATGCTTTTCCCTTTAATATAATCTCTGTGACGCAAATGTGGTATGTGGCTTGTTTTAGCATTTTTCCTTGATCGATGAACTTAGTAAAATTAATCTCCTAGAATAATTTTAAATAAAAGAATATATACTGTGCGAAGTCCAATGGAGATATCATATCAACAAGAGGCCATTAAAATTCAAATTCGTCCTTGTTATACTTGCGATGAAGCTAACAGTACAATAACTTTACTTAGACATCCCAAAATTGATTTTCTTATAGCTTTTCGAGGCTTCTCTTATACAAGCAGATCCTGGAAACTATAAGCATGCCTCGTTGTATCTATTCCTAGATTGAAGAATATGTTCACATGTTTAATGCACTTCATAGTTGTCGTTAAAACCATCAATGGGGATTTCTTAAACCAATTCCCGCTTCTAAAAATTGCCATCCCCTTTCTTTTTTCCATGTGCTTTCCGTTTCTGGTTACTTACTCATTTTTCGAAAAATGTCTAGGTGCGGAAGTTGGAATATTCACGTCTTTAGATTTCCACTTAATTTTATATCACCAGCCTGACCGACCACTTCCCAGTTTCATATTGAACAAAATTTTTGGATCGCATGTTCTCGGATAGGCGGGTTCAACATTGCGTTTCCATTATTGCGCCAACAATCAGACTTCCACGATCTACAAATTAGCAAACAAATTCCCCTTTATCTCGTTTTTAGCACTTTTCCTTGATCGATGAACCTAGCAAAATTAATATCCTGGAATAATTTGAAATAAAAGAATATATACTATGTGAAGTCCAATGGAACTATCATATCAACGAGAGGACATTAAAATTCAAATTCATCGTTGTTAATACTTGCGGTGAAACTGACAGTACAATAAATTTACTTACACCCCAAAATTGATTTCCTTGTAGCTTTTCGACACTTCTCTTATACAAACAGATCCTCGAAACTACAAGTATGGCTCACTGTATCTATTCCTTGATTGAAGAACCTGTTCAGATGTTTAATGCACTTCATAGTTACTGTTAAGACCATCAATGGGGGTTTATTACACCAATTCCCGCTTCCGAAAATTGCCATCCCCTTTCTTTTTTTCCATCTTCTTTCCATTTCTGTTCACTTACTTATTTTTTCATAAAATGTCTAGGTGTAGGAGTTGGCGGATTCACGTCTTCATATTTACACTTAATTTTATATCACCAGCTCGACCGACCGCTTCCCCGTTTCATATTGTATAATTTTTTTGGATCGCGGGTTCCTGAATAGGCGTTGTTACCGGATAGGAAGGTTCAACATTGTGTTTCCAATGTTCCTCCACCTGCAAACAACACCCAGACTTCCACGATCTACAAATTAGCAAACAAATTCCCCTTTTTCTTGTTTTTTTATCACTTTTCCTTGATCGATGAACTTAGCAAAATTAATTCCCTAGAATAATTTGAAATAAAAGAATATATACTATGCGAAGTCTAATGGAACAATCATATGAAAGAGAGGACATTAAAATTCAAATTCGTCATTGTTATACTTGCGGTGAAGCTAACAACACAAAAACTTTACTTAAACATCCCAAAATTGATTTTCTTGTAACGTTTTGATGCTTCTCATATACAAACAGATCCTGGAAACTACAAATATGGCTCGTTGTATCTATTCCTTGATTGAAGAGCATGTTCACATGTTTAATGCACTTCATAGTTATTGTTAAGACCATCAATGGGGATTTCTTACACCAATTCCCGCCTCTGAAAATTGCCATCCCCTTTTNAAAAATCAAATTCTTCGTTGTTAATACTTGCGGTGAAGCTGACAGTACAATAACTTTACTTACACATACCAAAGTTGATTTACTTGTATCTTTTAGACGCTTCTCTTATACAGACAGATCCTGGAAACTATAAGTATGGCTCGATGTATCTATTCCTTGATTGAAGAACCTGTTCACATGTAAATGCAATTCATAGTTACTGTTAAGACCATCAATGGGGCTTTATTACACCAATTTCCGCTTCCGAAAATTTCCATCCCCTTTCTTTTTTTCCATCTGCTTTCCATTTCTGGTTACTTACTCATTTTTTCAGAAAATGTCTAGGTGCGGGAGTTGGCGGATTCATGTCTTCATATTTCCACTTACTTTTATATCACTAGCCCGACCGATCGCTTCCTTGTTTCATATTGTACTAACTTTTTGGATTGTGGGTTCACGAATAGGCGAGTTGCTAGATAGGCGGGTTCAACATTGCGTCTCCATTGTTCTGTTGCCTGCAAACAACACCCGGACTTCTGCGATCTACAAATTAGCAAACAAATTCTCCTTTATCTCATTTTTTAGCACTTTTCCTTGATCGATGAACTTAGAAAAATTAATTCCCTAGAATAATTTGAAATAAAATAATATATACTATGCAAAGTCTAATGGAACAATCATATGAACGAGAAGACATTAAAATTCAAATTCGTTTTTGTTATACTTGCGGTGAAGCTAACAGTACAAAAACTTTACTTAAACATCCCAAAATTGATTTTCTTGTAACTTTTCGACACTTCTCTTATATAAATAGATCCTGGAAGCTATAAAAATTTCTCGTTGTATCTATTCCTTGATTGAATAACCTGTTAACATGTTTAATGCACTTCATAGTTACTGTTAAGACCATCAATTTGGCTTTCTTACACCAATTCCCGCTTTCGAAAATTTTCATCTGCTTTCTTTTTTCCCTCTGCTTTCCCTTTTTGGTTACTTACTCGTTTTTTGGAAAATGTCTAGGTCCGGGAGTTGGTGGATTCACGTCTTCATATTTACATTATTACTTTTATATCACCAGCCCGACCGACCGCTTCCCCATTTCATATTGAACAAACTTTTTGAATCGTGGGTTCCCGGATAGGCGGGTTCAACATTGTGTTTCCATTGTTTTGCCGCCTGCAAACAACACCCAGACTTCCACGATTTACAAATTAGAAAAAAAATTCCCCTTCATCTCATTTTATTTTTCTTTCTGTTTACTTGGTCCTTTTTTCGAATGTCTCATGCTTTTATATACAACACCTGAAGTTCCGCAATATACAAATTGCTTGCTCAACATTGCGCTTCCACTGTTCCCCTACGTACGAACAACACCTGAAATTCTGTGATATACAAATTGATGGCTGAAATATGTCACTGTGACATACAATTTGACCATTGGCCCCTCACGTCTCTTGGGTATATATTGTGACCCTTTTTTTTGTAACCTGCCCGACCGCTTTCCATACTTGGGCATTTCTTGGAATCTGTTTCCCGGGTTGGCGGGTGGACTAAATGTACAATGCTTGGTCCCTCTTCGCCATCCCTGCTACCTTTGTACTTCTTTCTAGATATGCAATTATTAATCTTTAATGCTAGTAGTTCATCATGCAGGAACCGTTAAGATTGTCATTAATGTTTGGAAGGCCGGAGAAGATTTGTCATTAATACGAATTAAACCAAGATTTGTGGAAAAGAGTGTTATCATTTCCAAGTATTCATTTCAAACATGATGCAATCTCTTTCATGCATCGGCCGACTGGCGCCTTTAAGAAAACTCTAATTCTTAATCACTCTTCATCGTCACCACCACCTTCCCAATTTTTTCTAAATATGCAATTAGTAAGCTTTAATGGTAACATTTCATTACGCACGAACCTTGGAGATTATCATTGATCAACGAAAGGCTCGAGGATATCTTCCATTGATACGCATTAAACCAAAATTTGCATAGGGTTATATTATCCCTTCCCAATTTTCATTTCAAACATCGTCTGAAGCAAACAAAAATTCTCGTTAACTTATGGCAACAGTTCTATCCAGATACAATAAACACCTTCGGGCATGATGGTTAGAGGTTCCAGTATTCCAGGGCATATTATGACTACTCATCTTCCTCTGCCGAGGAGCAAAAAAGGATATGGTCCCTTGGTACACTGAGATATTTATTTCAAGCCAAATAATTCAAAGGAAACCCTGCCTACTCAAACAACCTACCCAGTTGCATTGATGGTTAGCGTATTCGATATTGTATTTGCTTAGGTAATTTGCTCTAAAATGGAGCATCTAACAATTATATGAAAATGCACTGCGTCGATCCATCAGGCTTTTATGGAAACAAAAAATGAATTTCAGACAGTTTCAAACCAACGTTCAATTCTATTTGTAATGCGGATAGAACATAGCAATACCAAATCACAATATTGCAGCAAGATCGTCATTCTTGTTTCTAGACATGCAGTTATTAATCTTTAATGCTAACAACCCATAATGCAAGAATGTATCAAGAACACACTTACTCCCACAAGTTTCAATAAAATCTAATCTTCAACAAAGCATTTGCTGACAATTACTAGAAAATGATGGTTTTGCAACAATGGGGCTTGTTTGAAACCAATCCGCGCTTACGAAAATTGCCCTCTGCCTTTCTATTTTCCCACTCTTTTATCCCTTGTAGTTTCTCTTTATGGTTACTTAGTCATTTTTCCAAAAATGTCTTGCTATGCGGGTTGGCGGATTCATGCGTTTTGACCTAGCGCTTCCCCTTTGTCTAAATTGAACTTTCCATTGTTCTGTGACCTACAAACAACACTCTGGCTTTTGCGATATGCAGATTTACTTCTGGACTCCCACATCATCCCCTCTTCCGTGTTACACATTTTGCACCGAAATGTTCCGATATATAAAATTTGACAGTCGGGGCCTTACGGCTCCTTGGGAACCCGTCGCCCTATTTTGAAGCTTGTCCGACCTCTTTCCACAATTGACCATTTCTTGACATATCTTTGGCGGATCGTCGAGTTCGCGGGTTCAAGAAATTTCAAATTTCTAGTTGTTGTTTACTGTGCCTACTACCTTCAGATTTCTTTCCAAGTATATGCAATATGTATACAAGCTCTCCAGCAACATACAAAAAAGATCTTTCTAGGAAATTCAATATCTATTGCAAATTTGAATATATTGGACCTTCTTTTCTCTCTTCTATACTTGACCAAATTGATGTTTCATTTTCCCCTCTGCTCTCTCTTTCTTGTTACTTAGTCGTTTTTCCAAAAATGCGACTCTGACCAACCACTAGCCATTCGATGCCTAGGCACTTTTCAAATTGTGAATTCTCGGGCAGGTAGGCTCTATATTGCACTTCCATTGTTATGTGGCCTGCAAAAAACACACGGACCTCCATGATATACAAATTTGTTTCCGCACTCCCACATCATACCCTCTTCCGTGATACACAATTTTCACATGAAAGTTCTCAGAAATGCAATTTGACCTTCGGGTCCTCACGTCTCCTGGGAAGATATTGTCATCCTGTTTCGAAGCCCCTGCGTCCGCTTTCCATATTTCACCATTTCTTGGAATCTCTTTTGCGCCTCCAATTCCATACTTACCCGACTTTTTTCGCTTGTGGATTCCCGGACATGCAGACTGCACTTCCAGTGTTCCTTGACCTGCAAACAGTCCCCCCTTCTTCCAATATATACAAATTGACTTCTAGACTCCTACAACAACCCTCTTCTGTGTTACACAGTATGCATTCAAAAGTTCCGATCAATACAATTTGACCGTCGGGCCCTCATGTCTCCTCCGGGACCCTTGTCAACCTATTTTGATGCTCGTCTGACTGCTTTCCATGTCCATTTCTTGCAATCTCTTTCATGGATCATTGGGTTGGCGGGTTCAGACAATTTCCAATTCCTAGTCGTTGTTTTCTGTACCTTCCACCTTCGCACTTCTTTCCAAGTATATGTAATAAGTATATAACTTCTCTAGAAACATGCAAAAAAGATCTTGCCAGGAAATGGAATATCTATTACAAATGTGAATATATTATCCCTTCTTTTTTGTCTTCTATACTTGACCAAATTCCCGTTTCTCTTTTCCCTGTACTTTATCTTTCTCGTCACTTAGTCATTTTTTCAAAAATGTCTAGCTATGCGGGTTGGCGGACTTGCGAGTTCATCACTCCTACATCAGCCCCTCTTCCGTGTTACACATTATGCACTCAAAAGTTATGATCAATACAATTTGACTGTCCGGCCCTCTTGTCTCCTCGGGAACCCTTGCCAGCCTATCTTGGAGCCCGTCTTTCAGATTCCTACATCAACCCCTCTTCCATGTTACATAATATGCCCTCAAAAGTTATGATCAATGCAATTTGACCACCGGGGCCAGATGTTTCCTCAGGAACCCTTGTTAGTCTATTTTGAAACCCGTCCGATCTCTTTCCATGACCATTTCTTGCAATCTCTTTCCTAGATCGTAGACAATTTCCAATTCCTAGTCATTTTTTTCTGTGCCTGTCACCTTCGCACTTCTTTCCAAGTATATGCAATAAGTATATAAATTCTCCAGAAACATGCAGAAAAGATCTTTCCATGAAATGGGATATCTATTACAGATGTGAATATATTAGCCCTTCCTTTCCGTCTTCTATACTTAACCAAATATATGTTTCTCTTTTCCCTAAACTTTATCTTTCTCGTCACTTATTCGTTTTTCCGAAAATGTCTTGTTGTGCGGGTAGGCAGATTTGCGGGTTCACATTTGCACTCGTGCTTTTATATCGCGACACCGACCAACCGCTTCCCCATTCCACACCCATCCACTTATCCGACCGCGAATTCTCGGTAGGCGAGCTCTAGACTTCACTTCTATTGTCCCATGACCTACAAACGGTACCCTGACTTCCACGATATACAAATTTACAACCGGACTCACATCATATCGTCTTCTGTATTACAGTCTACCTATCATGCCCTCGTTTGTGGTACACATTTTTGACTTAAAATTTCCGAGACATACAATTTGACCATCGGGTCCTCACGTCTCCTGTGGAACTATTGTCACCCCATTTTGAAGCCCATCCGTCCGCTTTCCATACTTCGTCATTTCTTTGAATTTATTTGGCGGATCATCGGGTTGGCAGGTTCAAGAAATATCCAATTCCTAATCGATGTTTCCTATGCCCACGCCCTTTTGCAATTAGCAATTAGCAATTATATATAATATCTTATTTATAAGTATGCAGTTAGCAAGTGTTAATGCTAAACTGGGATTTGAGGAGATCTCCCATTAATATGCATAAAACCAAAATTTTTGGATGGTTATATTATCCCTTCCAAGTGTTAATTTCAAACATCATGGAATGTCATTTGCGCGTCGTCGAGTTGGTCCATTCACAAAATATTCAATCCTCGATTCTGAAAACCTCCGACTGACCGTTTCCCTATTCCATACTTAGCCACTTTCCCGGAATTCCGCAAATATACAAACCGACCACTGAACTGCCCCATCATGATCTCTTCCATTTTACACGTTTTGCAGTAAAAAATTCCGATACATAAAATTTTACCATCGGACACTCACCTCTCTTGAGTATCCCCCATAACCCTATTTTGAATCCCGCCCGACTGCTTTTCAGACCTTGCCATTCGTTCCTTTCTCTTCCCCATCTTCATGACCTTCTCACTTGTCTATAATAAAAAAATGTTTATATATATATATATATATATATATATATATCTTGTTTCGAAATATGCAATTAGTGACATTTAATTTTAACAGCCCATCATGCAGGAACCGTATAGATTTTCATTGATGGGTGAAAGGCTCGAGGAGATCTCCTACTAATACACATTAAACCAAGATTTGTGGAGGGTTATATTATGCCTTCCGAGTGTTGATTTCAAAATCATGAAATATCGTTCGCACGTCGTCGGCTTGGCACGTTCATGAAACCTCCAATCCTTAATTTCTCTTCATTGTACTCGCCATTTTCGCACTTCTAAATATGTAATAAGTAAGTTTTACTGCTAACAGTGCATCATGCAACACCCATACAGATTGTCATTAATCAGCGAAAGGCTCGAGGAGCTTTCCCATTCATAAGAATTTAACCAACATCCGTGGAGAGTTCTATTATTGCCTCCAACTATTCATTTCAACCATCGTCTGGAGAAAACGAACGTTCTCATAAACCTATGGCATCATCTTGACAAAAGTTTTGTGGAGATACAATGAACATCTTCGGGCATGAGGACCATAACTTCCAGTGGTCTAGGGCATATTCTTATTACTCATCCCCTGCCGCCCAGAACGAAGTAATTTGGACCTCTAGGATTACTCATGCAGGTTGTGTCCCTAAAGTTTTTGACTGTAAGAAACTAGTCTTTCGATGCGTCGATAAATTTATTTTAGACAAAATAATTATTCCACAGCGGGACCACTCTTCTGTTTCTTTGTCACCTCAAGTCTTCCGCTAGATGTTAAGATTGTCAGAGCCAACATTGACATTCAAAGGAGAAGATTCCAAGCAGTTCCTAACAAAGCATAATAACGGGTTGGACCTCTTGCCCAATTTCTTGGAAGACTCAATGGTAGTTCCTGAAGATATCACAAGCTTCCAGGTTAGTTCATTTAGAAATCCATTCCGCGAAATTCTCTGGTTGTTTAAAAGAATAATGGGACATGAGTCCACAACAACTATTTCCTGGATGGCTCTTTATATTTTGTATTTCACAGTCAAGGAACAAACCATTTTTGATTGGGGAAAGCTAATTTCCCATGAAATCTGTTCAGAATTGTCAAGCTTCAAAAAGGAAAAGAAATTTTATATGTCATCCTACTTAGTTTTTGCGATAGCACATTGCTTCCAGTTTCCAAAACTGTCTCCGTCCAAGAAGGTCAACTGAGAATTTGATCCAGTAACGTTCTAGTACCAGGCCTTGTGGAAGCACAAGGCCTCCCGTTGTTTTATGAGGTTTTTAATGACTTTGTGTCTATTTTCAAAGTTTTGTTGTTAGGAGAAGATGTTTCACGCATATTTGAACAAGCAACCCATTTTGTGGACAGGAAGGGGACACTTGAACATTTGGATAAATACAGTGTGATAAGGATTTTTGGCTCTAGGGAAAAACCTGCTCTCTTTCCATGTCACATTACGGACATAATGTTTGTTACATAAGTAGCAAGGCAATACAACTACTGGTTGCATCTATTCCAAGAGAAGAGAAAAAAACAGTTCATTCCTCTGCCTTGGAAAGTCGGGGACTTCGTGTTGAGGAACGTCAACAAAATTGATGAATTTGTAGCCCATTCTAGCAACTTGAACCTAAGATATGTTGAAATCCTAAGAGGGTTCGACCCCAATATTTTTTTTTACAACATTTACAAATACTTGGCTTCAACAATTGTTTTTTCAAAAAACACTGGACCGGAAATAGAGACACTGGCAAAAAAGCTCCTACTTCTGATGTTGGTGACCTAGACACACTGCAAAGCACCACTAAATTATACAAGCAATAGGGAAAAGGCCCCAGTGAGAAGAGTGCTCAATCGGAGAATAACACTCCCAAAAGTATGACATCCCAGAGCATCTCTTCAACGACCCACCACAACAACAAATCAACTCAGAGTTCTTCAAACGGAGGAGGAGATAACGACCCTCCTCACCCTAAAATTGATAGTTCTCACAAGCTTCCAGTAGACAAGAAGAGAAAAAAAATGTGGGACAGGCGGAAGAGCCTGAAATTTAGAGTGAGAACATGGAACTTGAGCCTGATCTGGATAGTGTATTCTGCTGCCTTGATCAGCCCGGAGATGCGATCCATCATAGTCGTCCAATGGACATATCTGATACCGAAAATTTTGATGAAGATGAATCCTTCGTGTTCCAGAGCGTTGTTTTTGACAGCCAGTCCAAAAAATTGATCATTGAAAAAAAAGATGTAAAAAATAAGAAAGGAAAATCTCGTTCAGAGGTTAACCTTGCGAACATGCGGTCGTCCCAAATCTTTTGACTTCACATAGCGACTACATATGCACTTGATGATTCCATTGGAGGCATCGAGGCCGAGAATGCCAGACTGAAGGACCGGGTCAAGGAATTGGAAGAGACTTTGATTCTTATGCCATTGCTTGCCAATCCTTTGGAAATAGCCATGCCTGCCACCCCTGCAGCCAAGTTAAAAGGATCCTCCATCCTCCTCGCATCGTGTAGAGGATATGTGCAGAATAATATCAAGAAAAGAATGGAACTGGTTATTGAGGCGTGGGAAACATCACAAACCATGACTTCCCTTGGAATGAGGGCACATAGTTTTCTCGAACATTTGCAGGTGGAGTTAAAAGATGAAGAACATTTCTATTTAAACACAGTCCTTCCTTTTGGCACCATTGTCAACAACATGACAGAAACAAGAAGAAGACAACAAGATCTCCCATCCAAAAATCGGATCAGTCAACTAAATGCATGCTGGAAAGAAAAAGTGAAGAACCTACATCTCATTGTTCAGTCATGTGAACAAGCCATATCAAAGAAAGGCAAATTATTCACAATGTTGTCCAGAATAAACTTAGCCGGAAGGACCAACGACTTCCAAGACCCCAACTTAATCGTCAACTCCTTGCCTTTAACTAGGAAATACTTCGATAAACAGGTTGATATTTTTAAGGCGTTGTCTTGGAAAAGTTTTACAACATCCTTGAATATTGTCAAGATGACGTTGACGACTGGCTAGTCGACTATTCAGTACAGAATGAGAAAATTGATCAGGCTCTATGTAATCTTTCTATCGACTTCAGGGAATTAGAAAAAAAACTTTTCAACATAAAAATATGGAATGAGATCAACGTCGCCCCAATGAGAAGCTACATTGAAGAATGACTCGAAAGAGAATTGAAGCAGGTCTCCGACGAAAGGCAACAGGCAGTTTCCATGATTCCAGCAGCCATCGACGGCATCAATAGAAAGGCATCAACAAGCAAATAACAAAAGGGGTCATATGTATCATCACTGTAAGTCTACTGATCGCATCCTGCTTTGTTTATCAACCTAGTTATTCCACTTTTTTCAATAGAAATGTCTAGCCAAAGACTGATACCTTTCAATTTATTCTTTTCAGGTATTACACTCTACCGTCGCCCACTTCTTCTTTCTACAGTCCTATTTCTTGTACATATTTCTCTTATGGTCTGCGGGACCCCCAATCCAAGTCTATATGACAAATGCATTGAAATTTCCAGGAATATGTAACAGACTATTGTTTTTTGATATATTTCAAATAAAACCGTTTTTATCTCCTTTTATATTCATGTCATCATACATTTTTATCTTCCACCAGTCTATATGACAAATGCATTTAAATTTCCATGAATATGTAACTTTTTTCATATATTTCAAATTAAACTATTTTTTTATCTCCTTTTATATTTTTGTCGTCATAAATTTTTATGTTCTACTATGCAGGAATTGTATTTTCTTAATATACAAACAAAATAGACATAATTTTTCAACATAGGAAAATATATTATTTACTTTCAAAAAATAAATGGGGCTCTAGAGGCCACATGTCATTTACTGCATGGATACCACCTGTGCTTTGTGTTGCTTGCCACATCAACTCGGCAGGAACTACGCTGCCACACAACACTTTTTCATTCTAACTTCAAAGATATTTGAAACTATAAGCTTAATCCAACATGTCTTATTCTTGAAACTATTAACTTAATACAACATGTCTTAACTCCCCACCTAATTCATCTTTGTGCAATTGGGCAACATTGCTTGAGACATAGGTAGCAATTTGAGAATGGGATTTCTTTCAAAAAAGTTGGCGGGTCTCAATTCAAATGAAATAGATGTAGTTGGCATCACTGGAAAATCTTCTTGATAAGGAATATGATGGATTCCCATCGTGTACCAAAGCACTATGTCCTTCTTTTCAATATTTCGATTCCTATTATTCATAACCACATTAATTAAATCAAATTTTGAATATAACTTCATACATATAAACATTTCCAATCAAAAACAACAAAACATTTCCAATCAAAAACAACAACGGTGTAATGTTCACCTATCAAATTTTGAATATAACTTCATACATATAAACATTTCCAATCAAAAACAACAACAGTGTAATGTTCACCTTTTGGTCCATGTGGCTAATGTGTCATCCCCCCTGCTTTGATCCATGTACGTTCCCCCAGCCCATTGCTCCGTATCATTATATGGAGTAACCCAAACCTACATCAAAATCATGGTTTTCAATGAAAAAAGAAACAAGAAACATGGTTTTCAATGAAAATGATAAGAAGCAACCGTAGTCAGTGACATACATTATTGTTAGTAAATGCTCCTCGGATTTGTGGATAATCCTCCAATGAGAGAAGGTTGGTAACAATTGAGTTAGGCAACAATCTATACCCAACATCTTGCCCCACTTTAGTCTTGTGGTATGGATTCACCACTAGAAGGTCTGCTGGTTTCTTGACATCAAACAAGATCTGGGCATCTTCCTCTCTCTTGGCGACCTTTCTGTCCACTGCCCAATAGCTTTTCCTCGGAGACTCCCCATGAGGAACTTCCATTCTCTTCATCGTCGCCTCCACGAATGAGTTGTGGGTACCATCCACGTCCATGTCAAGGTGGAATGTCAAAAAGTGGTCATGGAAAACCCCAATGGTGTTCTCGGCTAACAGGCTCCCATATATCTCTTCACTGGCTACTTCCTCCAAATTTGTGTAGGTTGAAGCCTTCATTTCGACAATGCCAGACAACCCCACCTGCAGTTGTTTAGTTTTCAGAGAAAAAGTCGAAACTAATGAGTTAGATGTCTTAAGTTTGTGTGAAATGATCATCATGATATTATTTCAGAGAATTAGGGTTCAACGTTGCTCACCTGAACACGGATAGCTCCGTTTGTTTTGAATTCCCAGTCAAAAATGTAGTCATAGTTGCCCACAGTGGAAACCATCCTCACCACCAATGTTACCTCTGGTCTTACTTCTGTGAACTGCACAAATTTAGACCAAAAACTGTCAAAATTTTGTATGACAGAGACATAAAATCATCAGSTATTGGAGGAGGTTAACATGCCTTTTGTCACTTCCATTCTCAAACAAAGAAAATGTAATGAAATCCAATACTTACCGGCAAGTTCCCCGGGATCCCCACTTCTGTATGACGCCATGAAACATCTCCGGCATATCTTTCAAAAACGCAAAATGCATCAGATATTGGCATTGGTTTTCCATCGGCTCTTGCGTAGAATGCATCGATATAATAAGCATTTCGAGGACAAATCTTTGAGTGGGTCAAGCGAAGACGCGCTTAAGCCCACACCAAATTCCCCAGCATCCATATATGTTTTGTAATACCAATCCTGCGTTGGATCCATGTAAGGCACAAACAACTCCGACACAAAACCTCTGTACATCACACTTCTGAATTTCCCCTTCTCTTCATCGAACACGTCTGCTGTAGAGATAACAGGCCCGGCTCTGACATCGAAACCAATATGGAATTTCCAATTTGCCCACTCCACCATATGACCATGAACTCTGAAGCTCGGCCCCTTGGGCTGCTCTATTGAGATAGGATTGATTTTGGGTCCAAAGGGCGGCTTCTGAGACGATAATCTGTAATCAGTCCCTTCTGCTTTTGGTAGCGGAATTCTCTTATCATCTCTGTAGCCAATGATCTTCATTGTGTCTAGGTCTACTACCGCTGTGATCCCCTCAAGAAGTCGAGCGTAGATATTATCAGTCCCATTGCGATAGGAGCACAGGATCTTTACTGTTCTCTTTCCCTGCTTCTTTTCACCGAACCATTCAATCGAATACGCAGCGCAGACAACTGGTTCGATCTCGAGACACTAAAAATGTTGAAGATGAAAAACACTTTCTCTTACAACCTATACCCATATTAAATTTCATTTTCAAAATATTTATCACACTACCAACCTTCTTAACCTCTTAACTCAACAAAAGTATGGTGATATTGGAGAGCTTCTCTTAATGCTTTTTTAGCACTCAAACAAAATTCTAAAGAATCACAAGTAATCACTTACCCTCTTAAGGTCCGATCTTGGTGGACGTTAATCATCATCATTAACTTTGATAAATATAAAAAATTTATATTATTTTTTAAAAATATTTAATATATATATCAAATTTTATTATTTTTAAAATATATATAAAATTTTATTATTTTTAAATATTTAATATATATATAATTTTATTATTTTTTAAATATATATAAAGTTTTAAAAATTTGGGGTTTGATAGTGAAATATATAATAATAAATAGTGTAACATATAATAATAGTTAAATTGTTTTTTTTTAACAATTTTAATAATATGTGTTAAGGTTCAAATAAATTTTAATAACAATAATATAAGAAATGGAATTTTAATGTTGATTTAGAAAAAACCGTGTTTCTTGGATAAGTCGTGGGTATGAGAGACTTAGATGTTGAAGCTTGTTTTTTATGTGGAAAAAATGAGATATTATTGAAAGGGAAGAGCGTATGATTAACAATATCTATGTGAAATCAAATTTTCTTACTGCTACCATTTTAAATGAAGCTTAAAAGTGTTAGAATTAATTTTTTTTTACGAAATCCCATTTTAATGAAGCTTAAAAGTTTTAGAATTAATTTTTTTTACGAAATCACTTGCATTTTTTTATTATATTTAATGGACAACATGTCAATCGTAAGACCAAAAAGCTGTGAGACTTTAGTCCAAAAAAATATGAGACAAAAATAAACTCATAGGTAATGCATCTCACAAATGACTCATAGAGGAGAAGTGATGAAGATAGCTATGAGAGAGGTAGGAATCCCTCTTCTACTTAGGTATGCGGAAACTACCAAGGAACAAATCTTTCCTACACAAAGAGAAGCCATGGGATGGACCGTGGATGTCCTCTTGGTCGACAATGTGAATGTCGTGGGTTGTCTATGTCATGATCTCAATAGAATTTGAGTCTTCTTGCTTGCCTTGGTAAGAATGATGAATTTTTTGTTAGTGATCTTGAAGTCATAATAAGGACGATTCTTGGACTAGGAGTGAATGCTGGCAAGGGAAGGCTAGGGTTTCTATTTCCGCAGCTCTAGATGGTGCTCTCTCCCTCTTCGACATATAGGATTCTTGGGGAGAAGGGAGAGCACCCAAGTTCTACTTTCATGATCCATGAATAGAGCTTTGTTGAACTCCATGAGGAGGCATGAGAAGGGACAGTGTGGATGTAGAGGGGAGGCTCTTCACTTTGGAATGGGGAAACTATTACCTTTTTGTAACCAATATATGTGAATTCACCATATCCAAGTTGGTGGGTATCATTTGGAAATTGTGGGTGGGTTTTTGTATAGGTCCAAGATCCAATGCTTTGGTAGGATTAGGGGCTAATGAGAAGAAGCATTTTGCTAATGGGAAGTTTGAATACAATTGCATAGACCTAGGTTTTGTTGAGGGTATTGGGCAGATGTTTATAGACTTTGTAAGATCACTTAGGGAGACTTCCATTACCGTGCTAGTAGATTCAACTGAATCTATTAGATCTATGAGACAACATGTTTAGGACAAAGTAGGGATTCTTGTGGCATCAAAATGACTTCTATATGAAAGCGTGATCAAATTTTGCTTTAGGATTACGATATTTGCAAAGATTCAACTCTTGTTCTAGGTGCAAGACTACATGGAGGTGTTGTGGGGAAGGGAGAAACATATTCTTCCAAACCCCACTTTCAAAGACATGGTCAAAAACCGTTCAACTCCTCCACCTCCTTAGTCATCCAATTTTCTTGGTGCATATATTGTGGATAAGGTACATGAGGTCCCACTTTTGGAAATGTCTAATCTAGATATCAATGATATTCACTTTTCCTACAAAAGAAATATAATCATTTGTAAATTTAATGGGTTCTATCCTAGAACCATTGATTTGTACAAGTGGATTCATATGACTTGGACTACAAAGTGTGGGATTTCCCTCTATTCCAAGGGTTTTTTATTGTCTACTTTTGAAACATTGGTGTTTATCGAAAATTATTGAAGGAAGGACCATGGTTCTAGGGAAGAGTTTGACTCTTCTTAACTCCATGGTTTATGTAATTCGACCCTAATATGTTGTCCATGACCAAAATTGTCGTACTGGTCTGATTGCTCAATTTACCATTGCATTTTTGGAGTTTTCCATCTTTGGAGGACATTGGGAATAATTTGGGTAGTTATATCAAAATAGATATTGAGAGAGAAAAGGTGGGTTTAGCGAATTAAGCTTGTATTTGTGTTGAAGCAAACTTTAGTGAAGGCTTATTTTATAAAATGATCCTTAAATGAAAAAAAATGCAAGTGGACATAGATTTTGGATTATGAGAATACAAATTTTTGATGTTAGGTCTATCAAAAAACATGGCATCTCCAAGATACTTTCCAATAGGCTCACCCCTCCCCTTCAAGAAAGAAGGGACCCAAAACAAAATCCAAGTGCTAGAAATATTTAGACTAGTCTCAGCCACATGGTTTGGATCTTGAGGAGGAGGATTTAAAGCAAAGGTCGGATTTAGATAAGGATGAAAGAATCAATGTACAAAATATGAATGATGAAACTCCCTCTTCGGGTGAGAGTCAAGAGGCTACTCAATCTATGGACATTCCTCCTTCAGGGGTTGTAATATGCAAGGATGCTTCATTAGGGGGAATGAAGAGAGTGCACAAAATAGAGAATTCAGATTTCATATAAGAAGAAAATACCATTTCGTGACCTCTAGGCCTTATAAAGTAGATTTACATATGGTAGCAGTATATCCCTCGCCAACAAGGTGGACCAAGGTAAAGAAAATGAAAGGATTGAGGACTACTTCAATTCCTGATTCTATATATTTTGTCATTAGTTGTTTATTTGGTTGACTATCTATGATTTATTTAAGAGAAAAGTTATGTATAAGTGCTATATGCACTTGAAGAATGTGATTTCCATTATTTTTAATGGATATAAATTGTGATTTTTTTCTTTGAAAAAAGGTAATGTACCTCATGAAAATCTTTAATATGAATTATGTATAGGAAACTATATCAATTATCACATACTTTCACTCAAATATTTATTTTCCGAGTTAGAAACTCTAAGGACCAAGCATAAAATTCCATAATCCCACCGAACTCTTATTTATTAACGTTGTTTCCACCATCATTTTATACTATGAAGACAATTTTGTTGATCAAAGAGGATTTGGTTCTTTNACTGGTTTTCCATCGGCTCCTGCGTAGAATGCATCCATATAATAAGCATTTCGAGGACAATCATTGAGTGGTTCAAGCGAAGACGCGCTTAAGCCCACACCAAACTCCCCAGCATCCATATATGTTTTGTAATACCAATCCTGCGTTGGATCCATGTAAGGCACAAACATCTCCGACACAAAACCTCTGTACATCACACTTCTGAATTTTCCCTTCTCTTCATCGAACACGTCTGCTGTAGAGATAACAGGCCCGGCTCTAACATCGAAACCAATATGGAATTTCCAATTTGCCCACTCCACCGTATGATCGTGAACTCTGAAGCTCGGCCCCTTGGGCTGCTCTATTGAGATAGGATTGATTTTGGGTCCAAAGGGCGGCTTCTGAGACGATAATCTGTAATCAGTCCCTTCTGCTTTTGGTAGCGGAATTCTCTTATCATCTCTGTAGCCAATGATCTTCATTGTGTCTAGGTCTACTACCGCTGTGATCCCCTCAAGAGGTCGAGCGTAGATATTATCAGTCCCATTGCGATAGGAGCACAGGATCTTTACTGTTCTCTTTCCCTGCTTCTTTTCACCGAACCATCCAATCGAATACGCAGCGCAGACAACTGGTTCGATCTCGAGACCTCTGCTTTTGATTGAACGTATGAATGGAGGGTAGTTGAGAGTCAACTCAGAAGCCTTTACCTGCTCGTCGAATGTAAATATGGGGTACCCAAATCCATGATAGACTTTGTCATATACAACAGAATCTGAAGTAAGATCTACAAGAACTTCATGGGTTTGCCCTGGGATTCTTGCGATTACAAAGGCCTGTCTGGAAGGCAGAGGAGACGACCCATCTTTCCATTGATACACAGCTTCTTTCTCGGGCGCTTGAAGACCCACGTATTGGAAGCTTAAGTTCTTGTGGGAGCCGAGTTTAGACTTGAGAACGAGCTGACGAATATGGCTGATTTCAGACTTGGTGAGCGGATCCAGAGGATGAAGATGTTGAGCAGCAGTAAAAGTAATGAACGCATAGGAGCTTAGCAACAGAGAAATGGCTAACAGAGCGCTCTTTCTCATTTTTGAATATTCCAGAAGTCCTTAGATAACTATCGTGTGTACAATATGCAGACAGGCTTGCTCTGTTATGGCACAGTGCAGGATCAAGAGAAGGATCTGAATCAAATAAAGCAAAAGGATTGATTGAATGAGTGACTGTGAATCTAATCGTTGGAAAATTCCGCAACTGCGAAGATTCGCCTCAACTCCCACTAGCTCCAGCTCTATTCGGTAACGCAATTTTCCATGTCAAGTTGTTGATTGAAATCTACTCAACAACCACGCAATTTCAAGTTCTTGTAGAGATTGGTTGATGAGGTCAACGAAATTGCTATTTAATGTTCCAGCCAGATCATTTTCAATGACAACGAGCCGTAAGTGGCCACATGCGTTGGCAGTCAGTTTAAGAAATCAAAATATAATTTCCTCAATCACGTGATGAGGAAAAAACAATTCCAATCAGTCCAGAGGTTTTTCTTTCAAATTATTGACGAGTCTCCATGAATGCGCAAAAGACCTCCCCCGGATAAGATTGGTCAATGCATAAAGGGCCTACGAAGACTTCCAAGTCACTATTTATTTTCCATGAGAGCAACAAATGTGTCGCTACGAAAACAAAAGGTTAAAACGTCCATCACAACTTCAATGGAATAGATCAACACTTTGACAATGTCTTCGTATTGTAATTGCATATGGCTTTTGCATATATATTTTAATTTTAATTTTGAAATGGTATATCTATAAAAGAATACGTGTTTTTTTCTTTAGAGGTTATAGGTTTATGGTGTAAGTCTAATGGTTAAGAATATGTGTTTCTTCTTCATAGGTCACAGGTTCGGAGATTATAGATTCAAATCTAGAGGAGGTAGGGTATGTACATCTCTGTAGACTTCAAGAGGGTCTCATACACCAATTTGGTACCCAGAGGGAGTAGGGTATGTACACCTACGTACACTTCAATGAGATCTCATACACCAATTTGGTGTCTGACTTGGTCATGACCTTAAAATTGGAT
>SNQJ01S0009067.1:365275-438150 GCA_010110895.2 Picea sitchensis
CACTAGGTGGGACTACCTCGGGTATCCTGTACAATTTCTTGTTCAAAGTAATAATAACACTATGAGGCCTAGACTCATATACAACATGACGTTTCCATAAATAAGGTTGTCCCAAAAGAACATCACAAACTTCGAGAGGAGCAACATCACATAATACCTCGTCTTTGAAGGGCTTGATGTTGTACAAAAGTCGACACTGTTGGCTGATGTGGAGATCACTTCCTTGGCAGAGCCATCCAATGGTGTAGGGTTGTGGGTGTGGCATTGTTGGCAGGGTGAGCCACTTGATGAACTCTGTTGAGATGAGGTTCTTCTGGATACCGCTATCAACAATGAAGTGCAGTGGGGTGCCTTTTACCCACATCTATGAATGGAAGAGGCGCTCTCCTTCTTCTGGCTCGTCTGGTTCACCAGGCTGGAGCTTGGTGGTAGCAACGGTGGCATTGGGTTCCACATCAATGATCTGTCTTCCCCTTTCTGGTTCTGGCTCAGAGTCAGAATCTGCATCTGATTCAGAGGCTTTCACTTCAACCACCAATGATTGCTTTGAGCGACAGTCAGCAGTATTATGCCAAGGGCTCTTATAGAAGTCACACCACTTCCCGGTATCTTTCTTTGTCTTTCTGGTGTCCTTCTTTGCTTGTGGTTTGGACTAGTTATCCTAATACTGTCCATCTTTGCTTTGTCCTTTGTTCTGTGGGTTGGGGCCGCCCTTTTCTCAGCTTTTGTTGTGAGGGGTTCCCAAGCCCAAATTGTCGCGTTTTTTGTTTGAGCTTCCACTCGATTTTGACGGCATATCGGTAGGCCGCGCCAAGGGATGAGATGTCCAGAAATTCCATTTCGGTATCGATGTATCTATGCAAAGCACCGTGATACTTGAGCACCAGATGTCACTCTGAATCTCTGATACCCAGCTTGGTGCACAAGGTATGGAAGATATTTGTGAAATCTGGCACTGCTTGGTCTCTTTCTTGTTGTAGTGTGGTCCATTTGGTATACGAGTCGTCGTAAATTCCGACAGGGTAGTATTGTTCCTTAATAGCATCCCTGAAGGATTCCCAGGTGGCTATGACTGAAAATAATGAGGTTTCCTCTATTTCCTTTTTCTCACAGAAAGTTTCCCACCAATCTTTGACATGGGGAATGACTTTGAGGAGCGCAAAAGTAATCTTTTCTCTATTTGAAAAGTTATGGACAAAAAAATACCCTTCTAGTAGATTCAACCACGTGTGTACAACATATGCATCTATCTGACCTTCAAATATAGGAATATCAAAGTTTATTTGTACCTTGAAGGGGGCGGCGCTTCCGTTCGAAGAAGATACGTCGCCTATTGGTAGCCGCCGAAGGATTTGCACGAAACTATCCATCATCTCGTTCCTATGTTGCGTGAGGGATTCCTCAATCAATAGTTTGAAAGGATCTCCTGTCCCTTCATATTTCTTTTCTCCTTCAATGAGAGGTCTCTTGGGCGTGCGAGAGCTTCTGTCCTCAAGAGAAACAAGCTTGGGACCCAACTCTTTGTACTCCGACCTCGTTGGGGACATGCATTAAGATGAAAAGGAGCAGACCGCTCTGATACCACTGATCCGGATTTTATGAGAAAAATGAAATGAATACAGATTATTAACAAGTGCTTAACACAAAATAACAGAGATACAATAAAACTGGTTTTCTATTCAATAACGAAATAAGCCGAAACTGTAAAATGCAGTAGAAACAAGATTGCTAGAATGGTGGCAGCTTATCTCTGAGAAGAGATGTGACGGCTGCGCGCATTCGTAAGAAGAAGATTACAATGAGGCTTTGAAGGCCTTTTTACAATAAATAAGAATGCCAAAAACCCTAGACATCCAAAAACCTAACCCTAGGAGATGAAGCGCCAAATGTCATGTGGGCCTTGTTTGGGTAAGTTAGTACATCAACATCTGAGGATGGTGTTGCAGGTGCTAAGAGAGCACCAACTGTATGCCAAGTTGAGCAAGTGCTCGTTTTATCAGGAGCAGATCCATTACCTAGGGCATATTATTTTGAAGGATGGGATAGTTGTAGACCCTAAGAAGATTGAGGCCATTAGAGGATGTCCAGCACCAAAGAACGTGACAGAAGCAACGGGTGCATTTGACAACCCAAATGGCACCACTGTGAACTCGTAATGACCATACCTTGTTCTAAAGGTGGTATTGTTGACGTCTGCATCCTTTATCCTTACCTGGTGATATCCCGACATGAGATCTATCTTCGAAAATATCTTTGCATCCTTCAACTGATCGAAGAGGTCATCAGTCCTCAATAGAGGATACTTATTCTTTACAGTCACTTTGTTCAATTGTCTGAAATCGATACACAATCTCAGCGTTCCATATTTCTTCTTCATGAACAGATCCAAGGCTCCCCAAGGTGACACACTTGGGCGTATATACCCCTTCTTCAGAAGCTCTTCAAGCTGCAATTGTAACTCTTTCAACTCTGGCGTACTCATTATGTAAGGAGCTTTCGACACTGGAGCTGCTCCAGGCATCAAATTTACAGAGAAGTCGATATCTCTCTTCGGAGGCAGTCCGGGTACCTCCTGAAATACATATTCAAACTCTTTTAGTACCGCATGGTCTTTGATACTTGACACCTTATCCTTAGGTATTTCCTCCACATGGGTTGCAAATAATTGACAACCTTTTCTGTAGCACTTCTTCAACTGCATTGCTGAGATTTATCTAATAGAAAAAACTATGGGAATTCCTTGGACTGTTTTCTGATTCCCTTCCTCATCTAGGCAAGTGAATTCCTTATTACGACAGTCCAATATGGCATGGTCCTGGTCCAACTAGTCCATCCCAATTAGACAGTCATAAGACCCTAAAGGCTAAATATTCAATTCAACCTTTGTGCTCAATCCATTCATGTCTATTGGACAAGACTTAACCAACTCAGTGACTTTCCTCTTGGTTCCTATAGCCAGCTTCACTAACCAAGATTTTTCATGTTTGCTTCTCGACAATTGCAAACTTTCCACCACTCTAGGATCTACATAACTATGGCTAGCCCCTGAATCAATTAAAATAGTAAAGGCATGGTTGTTGATCATACCTTATACTTCAATCATGTGTGATTGAAATTCATCTTGCTTGTTGTCCAGGGCCGCATAGATCCTTGGTATTCTACTGCCCATGTCCTCCCTTGTTTTAGCTTGCTGAACATTATGGATAGCTCTCACTTTTCCATTTTTGTGGGGACAATCTCTGTACTTATGGTTTCCCTGACAGCCCCAATACTGAATGGGTGTCTGTCTTGGCCTTTGTTCCCCTATTTCAACCATTCTCTTCTCTCTAAACGTTGGTTTTCCTTGAGGACTTTTTCTGAAAAGGGAAGGTTTGTTTCCCTTCTGCCTCTTCTCTTTCTTAAACTTCTTCTAGTCATTTCAAGCCTTCTGAAAGGTATACTTTTCTCTTTATTGTTTGTATAAGCATTTCACTCTTCTTATCGTTTCTTCCATGGTCTTGGGGTCATCATACTGGATCTTGTCCCCAATGGAAGATGGCAGTCCACTCAAATACCTTGGAATCTTGACAGTCTCCTCTTTGATGAACGAAACATACTTCAGCAATTCCAAGAACCTATGTTCATACTCATCAATGGTCATGCTGCCTAGCTTGAGTTCAAAGAAATATTTCATCTTCCTATCATAATATCTCTTAGTCAAGTATTTCTTCTCAAAATACCTCTTGAATTCATTCCAAGTGATATATTTCTCTCTAATGTGTTGCACCTGCACAAGTTGATCCCACCACACGGATGCTTTTCCTTTCAATTGATACATCGCAATTCTTCCTTCTACATGAGAGGAATAATTCTATAGTTGGAAATATTTTCTCATGCCAAGAAACCATGTCTCGGAATCTTCCTCCTTTTGATGTTCTCCATCAAATGTAGGAGGCTTAATCTTGTTCATCTCTCCCTTCAATTCATCCACTCCAAATCTCCTGCACTTTCTGGTAGGAGATGGGCTTGAACTACTGTGTGTCCTTCTCTTGGAGTGACCTTGGGAGTAATGTGGTGTCTACCTACACTCCTTGACCTTATTCCCTCCGAAGTTTGGTGAATCCCTATTCTGCTCCAGTCACTCTCCTTATCAGACTTCTTTTCTATTCTCTCCAAACTTTTTAACATCTTTATGTTAAATTCACCTTGTTTTTCCTAAACTTTTCTGAGCTTTCTTTTATCTACTTAGCGAGTTTGGGCATCCTTTTGCAATCCTTTAATGATCTTCTTCATGTTTCCTTCCTTATCTATCTCTTCACCATGGCCATTGGAGTTCAATCCTTCAACTCCCAAATGGACAACCATTCCTTTTGCTTCGTTCTCTAAACTGGAAGCATTCTATGCCTTCCCCATTTCTTTTCCCTCAATGGAAACTCTAAATGGTTTTGGCACTCGTTAACCTTCTACAAACACAACGTGCAGACAACCAAAATTTGTCAAGCCATTATTCCTTAACAATTCCCACAACATTCATAAACAACTTGATTAAAAAATGTTTAGTTTCCATGAATTTTCCGAGCTTTTCTCAGCTCTGTAGTGCACTCAGGCCTTAGTCCTTTTCTCTCGGTTTCCAAACCCACGTGACCAAGGGCGTGGCCAAGCGCTAGGTCTCAATGTTCTCTAATTGGAACTTCGAGGTTTCGGGGTTTTGGGATTTCGGTCCTGGAGGCTCTCACCCTCGCTTCCCTCTCCAACTCCCGACTTCCGAACTTCCGACCTTTCTAGCCATCGGGCCCACAACAAAGTTGTCACCCACCAGGGTGGTGAAACACATTTCTCTTAAGAAGGTCCATGTTACTCTAGGCGACGCCATCTTCCCCCACTGCTTATAATTTTTCCTTCAGGACCCACTGGCATGTGGCACATATCTCATGTGTCCTCGTCCATCCCAGTGATGTCAGCCCGACTCACTACTTCGGCTCATCGAGATTTCACAATTTCAGGCTTTGGGAGTTTGTGCATCAGTACTTCTCACCTCTCTTGGTTCCTGAAATGCCAAAATTCTTCCTAGACAATTAACGATCCAGATCTCTCCTTGATCAATGGTTGTGATCTAATCGTGAATTCGCGTTTCACGAATTCTCACAAACTTTCCCTTTGACCTTTTCAAGTCACAAGTCAGTGAAAGGATGATCACTCTCCACACGTCCCTCCTGATGGATGGTATTGATGAAGTCGGGACTTCACGTATCGTGATATCCACACTCCTGTGCAACTCCAAAGGGTTTTAAACCTTGTGCACGTTCCCTGGATCCAACATTTGTTGGTCCACATGCTCAGATCTGATGGCCCAGATCTGATCTCTTATGTGCGCTCTCCTAAGTGTCTGGACATGGATTGGATGGTCCATATCATCTCCACACAACTGATCTACGACTGCAGTTGTATTCTACCGATATTCCTCCTAAGCTTCGTGACACGGCCAAGTAACTCCTTGGCACTCAGAGACAATCTAAGGTTTGAAATTAGTCCTCCAGACACAATTTCCTCTCGAAACCTTGGGTCTAAAGACCACTTATATGGCCCATCTAGGCTCAGCATTGAAACTATGGCTCTGATACCATATTGTAACGTCCCCGACCACCAATCCACTTGTCAGACAATGCTACCACATGGAACATTATCATACTTATATATAATACATGCATATTAAATCTAATTAACAGATTTAATCAAACAATACATAGTAAGCACATGATTACTGCTAATATACATCATCAAGGACATTAACAATAACTCATATGCGTAGTAGAATACATGATAACATATAAGCATCACATACATGCAAAACATAATATTGAGTACAAATTGATACTTATCTTTGAAACTGTGGTAATTCCACTAACCACGTGCAGACCTTCCATGAACCTCCTAGCCTTAGACCTCATTGGTCATCACACTCAACAGTGGGTCACCCTCGAGCTGGGACTAAGCTCCACCCAAGGTAAGGGAATGCTAGACTAGGTTGAGGTTACAAGAAAAATTACACAGAGCAATCAAAAGGATTCTCCCCAGGAGCCTTCTTACACCCACTACTCATAGACTCTCATTCCCCACATGTTTGTTATGCCTGAGAGTAGACGCCTTCACAAGATCAATCCATCGGTGCTTCACCTCCCTCTCTGGGCCTCAACAATAGGCCGAATCAGGAAGTCTCAGAGCTCTGTAGCTGGTGTTGGACTCTCTCTGAGAGAAAAACACTTCCCAACAACCTCTCTCACTTGAAGAGAGTTGCTTGCAAGCCTGACAACCTGCCTCTTCAACCAGTTTTCAACTAAATTCCCACAAGGTGAGTATGACATCCACAACCACTGGTCAATTCCACTCAGGACACAAAGAAGGCAGTAACCCAAAGGTGGTTTGGGTATGTACTCTACTATATAAGAGAAGTTAGGCTCGGCTCACAGGACACACAGGTGACATGGCTCAATCAACGCAAAGGACGAACACAGACTTCTACCATTCGGACCGAGGTGAATCAAATTTCCAGAAAAAACATCACAGGCTTCCCACCCCGAGCTACGTGAGGCATACCGAACACAGACGCAGAGCTCCCCTCGATTCAGATAACTCACGATGGAATGGAGGATGAACCCCCTCCATGATTCAATCTTTGGGTTAAATTGCATGTGCTAGGGCTGACACATATCACCCATGAGGCTGCATGCATTCCCTTTTTCACACGTTCCCCTTCCAGGAACTTAGGATAAAAACATACATTTCTCATAACTGTGGGAATAATAATAAATCATTATTCCCAAGGAATTAATCCCTAAGCTTATCCCCTAGTATCAACACTTAGCCTCTCTTTCCAACCTTTCAACCCCTTTTCCCTTACCCACCTTGTGGAAGCTTATTCCCCCATCACTCTTTCTTCGTGGTCGGTATGCAAGCAGTGATGTTTATTCTGTGTTAATGTTCTTCATATTGCATTTACAAAAACAGGCTCCTGGCCTTAACACTTAGGCTCTCCAACCTAATAACACATAATCCTACCAACTTATCAATAATCGGCTCACCAGCCTACAAAACATGATTTACAATTCATAAACATGATTACAACATGGCTCCTCCTTGGGGATATTACATAAACACTGCAGGTACGTCCAACAAATCCTTAGTCGTCCATAATAAAGATAAACCCAAGAATCCTAAGAAGCAACATCCTTGCCACAACAACAAGTAACATAAAGGTCCCAAACCCACTCAGAAAGCTTTCGCTCCTAACGGTGACAAATGAGCAAAATATAAAAATAAGAAGATAGACAGACATTGCAACTTTTGTGATAAAGATGGTCATGATGAGTCCAAATGTTTCAAGAAGATGGAATCTTTAGAAGCAACGATGAAGAAGCACAACATCAATATTGATTCTACTTCTTCTTCTTATTCTCATGGACATGCACTTTCTACTTCTGGTTTCTCCTTCAATACAACTTCTACTTCTTCTTCTTATGAGTGGCTTATTGATTCTGGAGAATCTTATCATATGGCTAAGGATAGAGACATATTTTATGCTCTAAATGAATGTAATGCCAAGAAAATATTTGTTGGTGATGATAGATCTCTTAGTGTTGAAGGATCTGGAACAGTTCAAGTAGAAAATGGTCATTTCAATGATGTATTATGTGTTCCAAGTCTTTCTTGTAACCTTCTATTAGTATATCAAATCACTCACTCAGGTGAAGGTAAAATCGTAGATTTTTCACCTTACCAAGTTGAAATCAATGATCTAAAATATCCTAAGCATGTTCTTGCAACTCGAATTGATGATGATATTACCAGGTTGTACAAGTTTGACAACTTTGGGTCATGATCTTTTTCATCAGCTTTTGTTGCTCATAGCGATGACTTGAGAAAACTTTAGCATGAGTGGTTTGGTCATCTAAACTGTCACTCATTGCAGCAACTATGTAATCAACAGATGATGACTGGTCTTCCTCCTATTTCATGCAGAGATGGTGTTTGTGCCAGTTGTGTTCTCGACAAACATCATCGGGACAATTTTGACAAACGTGTCTCTTTGCATGCCTCGAGCCCTTTGCATCTTGTTCACAGTGATTTGTGTGGTCCCCTTTCTTATCCTTCTTTTTCTGGGTGCAAGTATTTCTTAACTTTCATTGATGACTTTTATAGACGTACTTGGGTTTACTTCTTAAAACTTAAGAGCAAAGTTTTTGACAAGTTTTTGGCCTACAAGGCCCTTGTAGAAAAGAAATCTAGACATCAAATTAAAATATTAAGAACATATAAGGGAGGCGAATATGTGAACATTAATTTTACAAGTTACTGCACTACACAGGGCATCCAAATGCAACACATTGGTCCATATACACCACAACAAAATGGTGTTGATGAGAGAAAGAACCACACATTAAAAGAAATGGCTAATTGTATGATCCAATCTAAGGGATTAAGTCTAAAGTATTGGGAGGAAGCCATCGACTGTGAAAATTACATAGTAAATCACACTCCCACAAAGGCTCTTAAAAATATAACACTGGAAGTATAACATGGGCTCAGATTCCTGATGAGAAAAGGAAAGCATTGCAACATAAAAGTGAGAAGTGTATATTTGTTGGTTACTCTGAAGATTTCAAAGATTATAGACTTATTCAACCACATTGTAATGAAATTATTATTATAAGAGATGCTAAATTTGATGAAAATCTATTGGCCTGTGAGCCTAATTAGGTGTTTGTTCCTTCTTTGGCCTACAAGCCTAATTTGGCATTTTTGCCTTCTTCAGCATGCGATACATCTTTGACATTTGTACCTTCTTCGATTATGGTTTCTTCTTCAGATGATGACTGTGAGGATGAAAATCCACCCCCGCCTTCTCACCTTCCTCCAGATGAGTCATTTGAACCTAAACCAACACCAACTCCAACTCCACTGCTTCCTAGATGGGTTCGTTCAACATGAAAAGAAGTTTGTGATCTTGTCGATTATCCTTCACATCAGTGTCGAACACGTTCACGGTTCTAGCTAGCCTCTTCTCTTTTGGCTCAAGTTTCAGAGACTCATGATTGAGAGACATTTGCAGAAGTTTCAGGTCATCCATATTGGGATACAACAATGAATGGAGAGTATCATTCTTTAATGGAAAATGATACTTGGCATATTGTACCTCTTCCAAAAGGAAGAAAACTTGTCAGATATAAATAGGTCTACAGAACTAAGTATGAATAAGATGGAAGTATTTAAAGACACAAGGCTCGGTTAGTTGCCAAAGTATTTTCCCAAGTTGAAGGAATTGACTATAATGAAACATTTTCCCCTGTAGCCAAAATGAATTCCACGCACCTTGTTCTTTCCCTTGTTGCCTCCCATAAATGGGAGGTCCATCAAATGGATGTTAAATCTGCCTTATTGCATGGAGATTTGCAAGAATAAATCTACATGGAACAACCTCCTGGATATGTCCAGAATGACTTTAGCCTTGTTTGTCACCTTAATAAATCTCTTTATGGTCTTAAGCAAGCTCCCCGATCTTGGTATGCCAAACTAGATAGATTTCTTATTATCACTGGATTCTCTGGATTCCATTTTGATCCTAATGTCTATACCAAGAAAGTAGGAAGCCATGTCATAATCCTTGTCCTTTATGTTGGGACCTTATCCTTACTGGTAGTGACTAAAAACTTTTAAACCATGTGAAAACCATCCTTAAGAAGAAATTTGAAATGACATACTTAGGCTTTTTGCACTATTTCCTTAGCCTCCAAGTTTTGCAAAACAATGAAGGAATTTTTCTTTCCCAGTCTAAGTATGCTTGTGACCTTCTTTGTCTCTTTCACATGGAAGATTGTAAACCATCCCCTTCTCCCTTCCAGTCTAGAGTAAATATTGTTTCCACCTGTACTTATCCCGAGTTTGATGCCACCCTTACCATCAATTAGTTGGTATCCTCTTATACTTGACTCATACCCGTCCTGATATTTCCTTTGTTGTTGGTCTTGTTGCCTGGTATATGAAAACACCCCATGAAAGCCATTGGAAAGCATCTAAAAGGATACTTTGCTATGTTTGTGGTACAATTCACTTCGAGATACATTATAGTTCAGGGGGGACTCCTTTATTGATTGGGTTCATTGATTCAGATTGGGTCGACGACCCTGATGATCGAAAGTCTACTGCAGATTATGTTTCTAGCCTTGGTTCATGACCTATCACTTGGGCCTGTAAGAATCAACATATTATTTCTCTTTCTTCATTAGAATAAGAGTGTCGAGCAATGATAAATGCAATTCAATAATCCTTATGTCTTTGAAAGATTATTTCAGAGTTTGGATTCCAACAACAACATACGACCAGCCTTTGGTGCGACAATCAGTGTTCCATCAAGCTCTCCAAAGACCCAGTTCAACATCATTGAAAAAAACACATCGAGCTACACATGCACTTCATTAGAAAGCTCATTCATGATCAAGTTATTGAAGTTCTCTTTTTCCCTACAGAAGATCAAGTTGCATGAATTTTCACAAAGTCTCTTACAGAAGTGAAGTTTTCCAAACTTCGATCTATGTTAGGAGCTCAGGAAGTTGATATCAAGGCGGGAAAGGCTCTAATGCCTCCTTCCTTCTCCTATTGTGTCACTATTGTAAATCCTTCAATCCTATCCCAAGTTGTTCTTAAGGGGGGATGTTAGGATATTTAGACACTTAGGAGTTAGTTAAGATCTATTTGGTCTAATGTGTCGTTAGGTAAAAGTGTGTTTCTTAGAGAGTTTCTTTAGTATGCATTAGTATGCATTTGTAGTTAGGAAATCTGGCTGTCATGATATGTTCTCGACATAGAGTGATCCAATGGTTCATATTCTCCTCGATATTAATGACCATTGATCCATGTCTTAACACATGATTGGTCCATGATATCTATTTAAAGAGCATGGAGGGTCATTTGCTGATGATCGATTGTGAGAATATCTCTTGTAAAATCTCTATGTAATCTTTTTATTTTTCATTAATAAATCTCTCCAAGTGGTCGTGTTGGTTGGGGTCATGGATGTTTCACTGTAGGGGTTTTACCATGTCAAAACATCGGTGTGTTGATCTTTGATCTAGTTTTGTGAGTGGTTACTAAAGGTGTTCGTCCTCTATTGGAATACATGTGTTGTTGAACAATCTCCACTGGGAAGCCAATGAAAAATATGGAGAATATAGCGAGGAGACTGAGGAAGAAGTTGGTGAATATTGCGAGGAGTCAGCGGAGGAAGAAGTGGAAGTTGTATAAGTAAAAGCAACAGAAAAAATTTCAGGTCATGGGAATAATGTTCCAAAAGTGTAGTCTCATTATGACCCCGCTAAACCCTTTTATTTTGTTGATTCTTTGAAAAATTATGCACGAAACCTGTCCCCCCCTCTTACAAAGGGAAAGATATCTAAAAAGGAACGGGTAGCTCATGGAGAAAGAAAGAATAATAGTTTGGTAAGTGATCCGTTCGAGCTTATTAATCCTTGTTGGAAACCAAGTGGGGTTAGAGAAACTTACAGACATTAATATATTCTTTCTGTCTAAACATTTGTAATCAGTTTGTCAAAATCTAGTATAAGAAATAGGAAAGTGTCTGTTTTTTCCTCCATATGTGATGGAAGGATAAAGAACATTGAATTATTTACACTTCATAGCAAGATTTTTTTTATTCTCTTGAAATCCATGTATCTCCTTTATTGGTTCATCTTTGTTGCGACTTCCGTTTGAATAAAACTCTATCTGTTTTTGTTGAAAAAAAATAAACCATATGCTTTGGGAATGTCTACCACGATAATATCAATGATTTGGTGAACTTTAGAATTTGATGCCTTTTCCCTAAAAGTGTATTATTTATTGTTGCATTTTTCAAATTGTTAGTTTTTGTTTTGGTATTATTCTTTGTAACAATTGCAGGTTGTACATCATTGTCCTTTAAATTATTCAGCAATACTTTCCTCTCTTGGGAAATTTTGCATACATCATGGATTGAGATATTTTCTTTGATTTTATTTAAATTCTCAACTACATTGTATTCCATGGAATCTTGATTACTAGAGGAAAACTTATTAGTATTTTGTATATTAGAAGAAGTTCTAGCAATAGGGAATACAATCCAACTCTTTTTGTTGTTTGAATTATGATAGTTTGGTGGCAATTTCTACTATACAGATCCCTTACTTATGAGGTTGTCATCACTTTGAACATGCAGTTCTTATTCTACTTCCTCCTCTTCAACCATATTGAATCCAAGAAACATGTCTCAGAAAACCATAGTTGTTTCACTAGGTTGTTCCTCAACTCCTTTTATCTCTCCCTCTATGTGATCATTCATCCAAAAAATGGTTAGCCACCAAGTTCATGTAATTTATCAATAATGGATTTATTTTTTTCTAAATGATTATCTTGATGATAGTTAGAGAAGTTTTCTATGGCTAACCTATCTAGATCAATATTCAAATTTGTAGGTGGGGGTTCTATTTGGGTTCTATAAGATTTGGTGGTATGGACATTCTTAAGAATGGTCTATATGGATGATGTGTTGAATTTATTTCCCTGTAATTTCTCTTAATATCTATAATTTATTTTTTTTAACATTTAATGCTTCATTGTAAGTTATCCATATCCATAGAATATTTTTATTTTCCCTCTATGGTTGATTTTTATTGTGATATAGGAAAGATTAATTTTTTGTTAGGCTAAACAATATATTTCTTAGAAAATGTTGTGTGACTTTCCTTCCATCCAATCATTTCAAATTCTACCTTCTTAGCCTCCTCAAAGTTTAGAGCTAAAGTATTATTTCCTTCTCATTTGACGAACATGGAAATGGGGGTTGGTAAGGAATTTGCATAAACTTCTATTTGAAGTTATTGAGAAAGTTCAGTGTTTGGCTTAAATTTATTGATGATTGTTGTGAATTTTTTATTGAAGTCCTTGATTATTTCTTTAGAACCCATAACCAATGAAAACAATTTAGACATGAAGGCTCTTGTAGTAGTCCCTTCCCCAAATTTATCCAAGAAGTCATTTTGAAAATAACCCCAACTTGTTATCGATCCCATTGGTAGATTAAAGTGCTAAGTGGAGGCTTTGTTTTCAAAAGTATAAGGGAATATCCAACATAATACATCCTCATGATGTACATTTATCAATCTAACTGCTAGGATAATTTCTTGATATGATCCTATGGAAGACAAGATAGATCAAGATCAAATTTTGACAATAAACACTTAGGAAGTTTATGCAAATTATGCATCATACCAAGAAATGTCAAGGCATCTTGTGTTAACCATGGTTGGTTAAGTTTTGATTTTTAGTCATGTTTGAGAACATAGAAATAGTATCTAAATTTCCTGAGACTAAATCTGATTCCGAATGACTTTCATAATTTTTAATTACTAAAAGGAATGTGGCAAGATTTGGTGTTTGAGGAATTAGGTTTAAAGGATAAGAAATCTCTTGCAATGCTAATTAAACTAAATCATCCATAGTATTGACTAGATTTTGTTCTATGGTTTGAGTAACAACTTGAGTAGTACTCCTTCTTTGAGCAAGTAATGGAGCAACACGCATGGCACCATTTTTTCTAGTGTATGTCTGAGTTATCCATCTGAATGCATTAACTTCCTCATTTGATACTGCATACAGAATTTTAGTATCAATATTAGGTTCAATGTTTTCCAAATTTTGAAGGTTAGAATGTTCAGGAGATATCTCAATATTTGGAACCTCACTATCTAAATGTGGGTTGTTTGTAAATGACCCAACCTTGTGAATTGAATCAACCATGTAAGTTTGGCCATCCTTCTAGTGCCAATTTTGTTGACAGGGAAGAATACCCAACTGTCAACATTAGGCATTAATCCCATTGAAAATGCCCAATTAGACTCTCCCCTATTTGGTATGGAAGAACCCTCTAGATTAATGGTCCATTATACTTTTGATGAGCTTTAAATGTGTTATACTATTTCTTTTTCAATTTTCTAAAGATCAATAAATAAGAAAGTAAATGTACTATCTAATGAATATTTTTAATAAATAAATTGTTGTTATAAGAGTTATCTCTCATAATAAAATAAATATAAATGTTAATCCTTTATATTCTAAGAAATAGTTCTACATAATGTTAGGATATTTAGACACTTGGAAGTTAGTTAAGATTAACTTGGTCTAGTGTGTCGTTAGGTTAAAGTGTGTTTCTTTAGTCTGCATTAGTATGCATTTGTAGTTAGGAAATACGATGGTCACGATATGTTCCCAACATAGAGTGATCCAAAAACTCATATTCTCCTCGATCTTAATGGCTACATTGATTTGTGGCTTAGCACCTTGTTATCGCACAAGTTGTAGGTTGGGAAAATCCTGACCCAACCACTAAATGGTGATAACTAAGAGGTCACCTACCCACTGTCAACTTAGGCAGGTGTCCTCGTCACTTTAGAGGTGAGGTAATCACCTCAAGGGGGGAATCTCGGTGACCCTAGGGGGAAAGGGATGAATACAGATGAAGATGGATATGAAGTCCCTAGAATTCAAGTATAAATGGTATGAAGGTCTTGGAATTAGGTCTTGAGACAATTCAAGAGTTTCCAAGTAGTTTGAGTGACCCTCCAAGTGTGAGTACGTGCCCGAGACAAAGAAAAACAAGCATATGTTGCAATATAATAAAGTGGAAAATCGAGTGAATCTTTCTGTCCCTAATAAAAAAAGTTAGTAACTAATGTATATCAGCAAATAAAAATATCTAAATCAGCATAAAGTGAACATAAGACTAGTTAACCAATGTTAAAGAAAAACTAGAAATTGACTATAAATTATGTGAAGTACTTTGAGAGCAAGTAAGAGGTATGTTATGAAATGATTTTTTGCAGTAAACTATCATCCTTATGGATATAACATTCAAAGGTGTACATCAGAAAAATCAACCATCAAAATGTGCCCCAAATTATCCTAAACAGTGATCCCTAATTAGTATATTAGGTGAGAGAAGTTTGGGGAGTTTCTTAGGGTTAGTTTGTGAGATATTAATGGTCTAGGGTTAGGGTTTTCTATAGTCTAGGGTTAGTTTGTGAGCTCTTTCCCTAGGTCAAAGAAATTTTCCAAGAGATCCTTCTCTAAGCCATGTAAATTGGGTGAGGTGGTGGGGGTCAAGACTCAATGGGAATATGGATCATGACATATAAGAGTTTGTAGTGTCGCATTCATGGGTGCCTTTGTAGAGGGTGTGTGGTAACTTCTTCCACAATGCACTTTTTCCAAGACAATTATTTTCCATTCTTTTATTCTTTCATAATTTTAAGGGAAGGTTAAAGGCCACTTCCATGGCATGGTGTCTAAATAATGGTAATGTTTCCCACAAACACCTAATGGTAATGTTTCCCTCAGCCATGCAACTGAGAGCCATTACCTTGGTTTGGTGACCAGATGATGGTAATGGAATACCACTAGATATTCATGGACGTGATATAGCGGCTCGTGATGAGATCGCATATCCTTCAACTAACCTTTTAATCATTTTAAATCATATTTCATTTTGAGTCCCCCTTTACTCAAATATAAGTGTTTCATTGCTTTATTGGGTGATCCTTGGATTTTATATTTTACCCAAAATCAATCCCTTTGGGCCTTCAGCCCCTTCTTTCCATAGAATGAGGGACAACCCCTTCTTGGGTCAATACACCCTAAAATCCCAAGAGATAAGGAAATGGGGGGGGGGAATAGTGATGGAAAGTGGTAAGTATGGTCGGGAACGATACAATGGCTCTTTAAGGGAGTTCCTAGTATCAAACCCATACCCCAGGAATACCACTTACAATGGCACAATTTCAACCACCAAGGTGAAGCAGGAAAAAATGCACAATTTCCAAGCATATATCATGAAATCTAGAGCAATCTAAGATAAAACATACTCAAATGGATCAAATATTGAAATGATTCTTACCTTAATATTGACTTGTACCTCATGGAGAAAGGCCCATTGCCTTCTGGAATCCAGCTGATGTGGTGGATGCCATCTGGAAGTCTGCGACCATCTGTGGTGGTGAGGAGGGTCTCCATCTGTGCAAAAGGATACTATTGATCATGTAGTCTCTCGACACTCCATATCTACAACATGAGGTCATAGATACACAATATCCATATTTATCCACAAAATAGGGATAGCATATGTCTCCTACTTGGGGACATGTGCTCGTCGTAGAGTGCATAAGAAACATAACATCTCTTGGTATACCTGTGCCTACAAAAAAAATAGACAAAGGAATCATAGCATATAGGGTGGTTCTATCACCCTTTATATATATATATATATATATCCAAAAATGAAAAATAATCTAGAAAATAAATTTTTTGATATTTTTTCAAAACTTTCTAAGCTAAGCATGAAATCAATATGCAAGTAGAGAAAAATGAAAATGAAATGCATATGAACTAGTATGAGCAATCAATATGAAAAATGCAGGGAATCAAAATGACTTACCTACTTACCTAGGGCCTTGGGGCCTTGAAGATCATGTGTTGGATGATGTCAGGTGAAATCATACAACCACTGCAACCATTTGATCATCTCATCAACATATCTCCCCCTATGATTAATCATATAATACAAAAAATATAAGTCAAGCACATAATAATCATGAGTATAAACACACATATAATTGATCATGAAATAAAACTCATGAAGATGGGAAAGTGGGAGGAATTCATAATGGAAAGAAAAGAGACATGTTTGATCAATCCATCTTCGAACTGGGATATCATATGTAGATGAAGGCTCATATTCATCATCCTTCTCGTAGTCACCTCCCTTTGAGGATTGAGGAATCATGTGAAAACCTGAGAAAGACCTATGACTTCTTTGAAAATAGGAAGGGAGAGGATCAATTCTAGAGAAAGGAAACCGTTGCTTCTTCATCGGTGAATCATCATAAAACTTTCCAAGATGAGAGTGTTTTCGCTTTATACAGTGAGATTGTGACTTCCCTAGAGTGGCTATGTCATGGAGCTCATCTGAATCTAGGGGAAAAGGCAGCTAGAAGTCTTCAAAGAAAAAATATGCATCCTCAAAAGGGTGTGCATCATAACTTCCAAAGGGAAATCGAAAATTACCCTAAGTGTGTTGCGACAAGTCATCCTTGGGGGAATGGAACAAATATGTAACCAAGTGATCATCAGGCTTCCACATATGTGGATCAAAAACACATGGAGACCAATCTTTTGGAAGTGACAAATGGAGGTTCCCCTTTGCTTGAGGGATACCTTCAACATCATAAATGGGATCTCCATCAATAATGAAAAAAGTCACGTCCCATCTATGTGTCCCAATATGTGTGAACTCATCAATTCATTAGTTAAATACATCATATTCATTATCTACATGATCATCTACAACATCATGGATAATCACTTCTTCTCCTTCATGTGCAGGAAAAAGACAAGGTAGGGCAACTTCATTTTTAGAATCATGAAACAAAGTGTCATTGAGATCCTCAAACGGGTCAGGACTCATCATGTCTTCTTCTTGATGTGCAGGAGGAATGAGCACTTCATCATCATTGGATGTCTCATCAGATGCCCATAAGCAATATTACTGAATTATCGCTACATGTGATAGTGTTTCTTATTGGGCGAATCACTGCTTCTGCGACTCTACATCAGGTGTCCCGGGCACAGATGAATTGTCCAGTCCAGTGCTTAAATGCACAAATATTCGATTGGAGCACCACATTGTTAGAGTGTATGAAGAGGCAGTTGACAGATTGTTGATTGTTGACACAGAGGAACTTCGGGATCAGGATCGTTCTGTGCTCGTTCTTCTTTGAGAGAGTTTCGAGCTTTAGTCCTCGAGTAGTGGTACGAGGACATCAGGCCTCTCTTCCTGCTATGTGTAGATGGGCAGTATTTCTGCCACAACATGGTGGTGGAAGGACTAATGAGTCCTTAGATGATGATTTCTTTGCCTGGATATCATGACAGATCCCAGTTATCGAGGATTACCCGTATGCGGAGATTGATTTTTCGAGGGATCCTGATATACCAGTACCTCCTGGTGAGGAGTGAGGAGAGATGGGTAAGTCTCCATCTTTGTAGTTGTTTTTATTTTTTGTGAAGCATATGTACTTTTTATGTCATTTTTGTTATATATAAATTTTTTTATATACCAGAGTATTTGACGGACATGCATTTGTTGTGTACAGATGTGGGACCAGTGCGACCTATTGACAATGCAAGGAACAGGCGTCGTCCTCAGCCAGGGGCTGCACCTGTCGCCGCCCGAGGACCAGCAGTAGCAGGAGATATTCCAGCCGGGGAGGCTGAGAGGGTGTTGAGACGAGTCAAGCATAACTTCACTACGCTCACTCACACGGTCCCTATGGTAGAGACTGAGGATCTTCCACCATCCATGTAGCCTCATGTAGTGGGGGCACCACAGACGTGGGTCCGATTATTTCGGCATTTAGAAAACGTTGTGGCTAAGTACAACATGGCCCACTGACCATGATCTTCGTTAGACTTTTCACGTGCCACAAGCACTACTTGTATATATGTTTTGAGGGCATAATCCCCTTGACGCGTTACTGGTCATATTTTTGAGGCGCTTGCGTCCATCTATGTACTCTGGTTACTTATGATATTATATATGGATTTTTTATGTTTTTTCGTAGCTTATGGATCATTTTTGCAAAAAATGTATTTACATGTTTATGTGTATGTATTTTCATATGTGTGCAAGATGTCAATCTAAAATTTGATTAGCTAGAGTATCTGTAATCTGATTCAATCTCCTAGGAACATGAAAATATGTAATATAAGCAAAGTTTTGTTCTAAGAGGCGTACCCTAAGGAATCGTCGATGTAAAGTCGGATCATGAACATGGTAGATTCTATTTAACTGAGACACAACCAACTGAGCATCAAGATATACCCAGAGATGATAGATACCAAATGACAGTGCATCACGAAGCAACTCAATAACTGCATTGTACTTGGCGACATTGTTTGTGGTGTCACCTAAGTATATACCTCCGAAAGATAATAATTGGCCCCAAGGTGTAAAAATTACCCAAGCTACGGAGGCAAGCCTCTGAGTGTGTCGGCTAGCACTGTCTACGTACCCAATGAACATCTCGGATTCACTTGACATCTTCCATAGTGACAAAAGATAACATCAACGACATGCCCATAACACTAAAAGAAACTAGAAAGTAATAGTACAAAGACTATACATATGTTACAAAAAGTTACCCATGGTGACCTGCCTATGAGTAATACTTCTTGAGGTAGAGCTCATTTCTAGGCTCCGCCAAAGCATTCCCTTCAAAGTCAACCAGACGATAAGTGCCCTTTTTTAAAACCTCTTTTATGATGAAAGGTTTGAACCATATGGATTTGAATTTTCCTGCCCCCAGGGGGTCCTTATCTTGGTCATAGACCAGGACAAGGTTGCCTTCAGAGAAAATCCGAGGACGAACGGACCTATCATATTGACACTTGACCTTATTTTTGTGAGCCTCGTTGGTCGGGGCCGCATCACAATGCTGCTCATTGAGCTGCTAAAGGTATACTAACCATTCTTCAAGTGGAGAAGTGTCTAGCAATAATTATACTGCCAACTTTAGAGACGGGATTTAACATTCGATAGGCAAGACTGCCTCCAGCCCGTAAACAAGTTGGAAAGGTGAGAAACCGATTACAGTATTAACATACGTTCGATAGGCCCATAATGACGAGTATAACATCAAATTCCAATTTGACTTGGCTGAGTTGATTGTTCGTTGTAGGATGGTCTTCAGAAATTTGTTTACAGCTTCCACCTGACCATTTGCTTGGGGGTAGTAGGGTGATGAATTTTCTTACCGTAACCCAATATTTGATGTTAACTTGGTCATCATCTGGTTTTGAAAGTGACTTCCATGGTCAGTGACAATCTCCCTCGGGACGTCGAACCTTTCTATTATATGATTGAATAAAAAGAGAGTTGCAGTCTCTCCATCATCTTTAAACGTTGGCATAGCTTCGACCCACTTCATGAAGTAGTATATGGATACGATGATGTAACGGTGAACCCTTGCTGAAGGAGGGTTGCATGTAGTATAATCAATCCCCCACTTGGTGAAGGGACCAACTGTGATGATAGGAAACATGGGACCAGGATGTGCCCTCATCTTCCGAGAGAAGATTTTGCATGGGTGGCACTTCTTAACCAATTCGATACAATCTTTGATAAGTGTCGGCCATAAGTAACATGCTCATAGAATCGTTTGGGTTGTTTCCAACCCAGACAAATGACCTCCACAGGCTTTGGTATGGCAATCATTAAGCACGATAATTGTTTCTTCGTGAGTGAGACATCAACATAGGATGCAGTTTACACCTCTCCGATACAATGTATCATCGAGTATGAGATAATTCTTAGCCTAATGGCGTATGCGTCGATGCTCATCATGAGAAGCAGAGGTGGGGCACTTCAAAGTCTAGAGATAGATATGTATATCTCCGTACCTGGGATCCTGTTAGCACTCTGTAATTTGCCTAAGGCTACGAAGGCAATTACAGAGGTAACCTTGAACCACTTGGAGTCTTGGATCTAGCCCTCCAATAGCCAAAGAGGGCTCTCTCTTTTCAATTTAACTTGGTATGGAATAGGATGGATGTTAGGCTAGCTATGAAAGTATGGGTTTTTTTATTTTTAAATGGTTAGTTTGGGACAACAAGGAGGGCCATTGGGCAAATGGGGTCTATGCTTAAATATCTAATTCATTCTCAAATCTAGACAAAGCTCTTATACAGGGCAAGGTAGTGGAAGTGTTGGATCGAATTGAGTTTTGATGGTGTCGATTTGAGGAAGAACTAGGGGAGAAAAACCGAGCAAATGAGCAGTTAAGAATTCATAAACTGGGCTTCAGAAGAAAACATAAAGATTATCACAAGATCAGATGTAGAGTATTTGCTAATAAATTATTCTCTGTTACTTTCTTCTGACAATGAGAAATTGAAAACAAGCAAAATGATAACAGGAAAAAACTTAACAAAGAAGGGAAATGCCACCAACACCTCTGCACAGGAATCATGTAAACAACATGCCCAATTACTGATCAATCATTAAAGATTACATAAAAAGTTTTCTGGCCAAACACAGCCCACTGTCCAGCAAAAAAGGGAAAAAAATTCCTACAGGTCGAACCCCCTCACACAGGTTGAACCAAAAGGAACTTTGCACAGGTTGAACCCTCTCCTACTCAGTCCTCGAACCCTCTTTTTTTCTTTTACATCTGTATATAAACAAAAATTGCTATCAGTTTTTCCAAGACTCGCGCTCTACCTCTGTTTTCTAAAAATAGATAACAGTTACAATGCTCTCGACACCTGTCGCAAATGGTTTCCCATAAACCAAATCGAAAAATGTAAATAACAACTTATTTGAGAAATTTTTATGGGTCTCTCGAATTCTGGAACTGCTAGAAATGAATGTTGAGTTGTTGGGGGATCTTTGCCATAAAATCTGGGCCATCTGTTGTTTTTTGCTTCTTGTTGTCATGAATTTGCTTCCAACTGGGGGAAATTGTGTTTAAACATCTGCCTGAAATGCGGGAAGACTTTGCCATTTGTCTAGAGAATTTAAATTCCTCCTGGTCGAGCTGCCATATGCTCCCTGATCTTCCTCAATTGTTGCCTCGAATCGTGGACCTGCTTCATTCATTCTAGCGAAATTTGGGTCTTGTCTACCAGCTCCATCTCCAAGCAAGTACATTTCGCTAGTATCTATCAAGTCTGGCATCTCAATGGAAACAGGCTTGTTGTGGTTTTGTCATTCAATTTTTCTATCACTGTGGTTTTATCATTAACTGATGTGCTACCTCCACGAAGACCCAAAACCCTGTTTGCCTTATGGTTCAAACGATGCCTAAACGTTGGGATATTTCGCCATTATGGATCTCAGTAGTAAACTTCTACCAATCATCCAGCCATTCTTGTGTATTTAATCCTTTCAAGTCAACTAATGAACAAAGACCAGACAACTGGTGTTCGTCGGCGTAATGAAGTTCAGATGTTGAATCAATATGAGATAAGATCTCTTCAGGCACAGGTACATCACGTTCTAGAAGGAATTTCCAATCCATATCTTTGAACCAAGGATAACTCTTAATTGAATTTTCTCCCTTACAACCAAGTCTGGAACTGTCATCAACTTGCAGCAACTTTTTCAGCAGGTCAATAACCTCCAAACTAAAATGGTTTGGGAACAACAACTGTCCTCGTGCAATTTTTGCAAAAATGTTCGAATCACTCTCTCTCCATGACCCAAATGGAAGATCACTATTTAACATAAAATAGATAAGCACTCCTAATTCCCACCAGTCTGCAATAAGCCCATGGCCTTTTCCCTGATTTATTTCTGGGGCTAAGTAGTCTGCCATCCCACATATTATGAATGTTCTTTCATCAGATAGATTTTTCGCAAACAGGAAGTCAACCAGTTGCAAATGGCCCTTATGATCAACCATTAGAATATCAGGTGAAACACCCCTGTATACAACTCCATCCTTGTGCAACAGTTCCACAGCTACAACAACTGAAGCAGAAATAAAACGAGCAGAATCTTCTTTCAATGGTGCATGCAGAATTTCTGCCAAAGGACAAGCTAGACTTGTGTTCAGCAAAATAGCAGCAAATTCTTGGTTAGCACATGAACAGAGAACCTGTGGCACGAATAACGAGGGACACAAACTCTTCATAAGAGCCTTCTCCTTAAGAACCTGTACTTCGCATCCAAGCTGCTTTATCTCATGCTTTGAAAACCTTTTCAAACTCAGCAGATTCTCTGAACCCTTCTTAAGAACCAGTCCTATTTCACAATAGTCTGTAGCATAGACTGTTCTTTGCCATGCCAGCTCTGATATCTAGACTTTCGAGAAATCTGTGGCATTGATATCTTGATTATGTTCTCTCCTTGTGCGATCTCTTAAGTGGATATCATCTTGGCTGATTCTGTGAAAGGGACCCACCACTTAATCAAACTTCTCTTTTGTAATCGTCAAACACACAAAATTACCAATAGCAACTGCAGTTATTGAATTGATCTGCTCACCAAGAAGAACCTGTTCTCCAAAATAGCTTCCCCCTTTCCTCCTCAAGTACTTCTGACTTTCATTTAAATCTTCCCACTCGGTATCATGAGAAAGAATTTTCCAAGTAGCCAACCCTGAATCTAACTCTGAGTGATAGGTTAATTCCACCTCTCTGTGCTGAACAATATGAAATGTTGAAAGGTTTCTCATGCTTATCAACTATTCTCTCTCCATCCATAAATGAAACTTCTGATAATGAATCTGCTAAACGGTTAAGTTGTAAGAGGGTTAGCTTTGCAATCACATCTATAGACCTTATGACATTTAAAATAGAAGGATTGGAGAGCCCTGTTAAAAGAACTCCACAAAAATCCTCTCTTTTCAAAGACCAGAGAGAACCATCAATTACAGCACGGACAGAAGATTGAAGTGGTTTGTTGTACATAAGTGCCAACTCCCCAAAGCATGAAAAGTTATTAGAACTGTAGCGGTGCACAACTGTGCCAAGCTCCACCTTGAGACTCCTCCACTCTTGCTCCAACAATCTATTCTTGAGTCCAAAGTGTTGCTCTTGAAGTTGCATCAGTTCAGCAATTTAGCTATTCAGCTTAGACTGGAGAGAAGCAATTGTCATTTCTAGCTCATCCTTGCAACATTTCAGCTCATCCAACTCCACATCTGAATACTTCAGTATTTCTTTCAATGAGAAAAGCTCATTATCAAGCTGCCCTTTCTGCACATTAGCTCTCCTCAAAAGATATTCTAATTCCTCTTTCTCTTCTTTCCAACACTCTAGACTTGTTTTATGATTCTCAAGTTTAGCTTTCACTGACTCATAGTCCTTAAGCTTTTTAACAAGACCATTCTTTTCATCCAATACTGATGGCACCTCTGTTTCTAACAACAAAGTTTTAGYTGAAAACTCTTCAAAATTGTTCTGAAACAAAGTTCCAGATAGCAGAATTCAAACCCTTTTATTCACTCTCATTAATAAATTCCAAATCTTTGAGTTATGACTTCAAAGGGTGTGGCCTTCTAGAATTAAAAGATCTRGACTCCTTGTAAGGCACCTTCCTATCTGCTTGGTCTCTTCGAACATTTGGCAATGTCTTCATTGGTGAAAGTGTAAAACACAATGTAGCTTAGAATCAACACACTTTCCTTATAACGTTCTAGCTCTACTTCATTTTAAAACTCTGGTTACCATCAATTAGTGCATTAGCATTTTAATTTGGGCATCGGCATGATCTTCAAGAATGTGTTCGAAAATCCACCCATATCCTTGCGCAGGCAGCAAAAATGGCAGAATCAATAAGACGTGCTCATCACACTTACGGGTTTCAACCATGCAACTACCCAACCAGTTGAAACATGATCTCCATTACAGATGACGCATCATGATACGAACCTGCAAACATTAGCCATCAATGCCTGGCCATTACTTGACACATAACCCCTGGTTGACACCTGGGCGCACATGGTAACTCTGTGTTTTTTATTTTTAAAGTTTTTGGAATGAATCCCACATTCATGAGAAGAAAACACAACTGAGTATTGATATATGCCAATAGGTACAAAGCATTCCGATGAAGTGAGCCCGAGGCTATCTTTGGAGTTTGGTGATGGTGCTGGCTTGTGTGTTTGTTGTTGGTTTGTGAAATGGTCTAACTCTCGATGTTGAGTGCTTGGAGATTGGCCCTCGACCAATATAACTTTTTGGAAAAAACAATTCTTCAACAATTTATATTTTGAAAAACAAAACAGAACACTCTACATAAAGGCCGAGGGGCCAATTTTTGCTCAAAAGACCAAAAATAGATTATAAAAACCAAATTTGGGCTAATAAACCAAACTGTGTATTTATCCACAAGAATAAAAATTTTGCCATTCAAACCAATTCATAATTCTTTGCTAAAAATGCACCTGAACTTGCTTTGAAACTTGCGTGCAGGTTCTTGGCTCATGCTTAGTCGGAATCAAGCGCTTTCTACTGCCTTCACCATGCATCATGAGCAAACACATAATGCCTGAAATAGATAGATAGAGTCAGAAAACTGATTCCCCTATTATATAGGGTTCCAACAGATCCGAAGAGGTGATCAAAAACATATCTACTCTGATAGGCGACTCTTCGAGCACAAGATCACCTGACTCAACTGGAAGTTCTGAAATAAGTTCTGCGAAGACCAGTGACTTTTTAGATTTCTCTGAAATGAAATCTAAGTCAAACTCCTGGAGGACGACTATCCATCTACTGATCTTTTCACCTATTACCCGTCGTTTCAACATGTACTGAAATGGATTCACGACAACAATGACGGTGGTCTTGCGAAACAAAACATAATGATGGAACTATTGAACAACATGGACTGTTGCCAACGCAAGTCTTTCGATATGAGAATAATTGAGTTCCGGTACTACGAGGCATTGGCTCAGGTAATAGATCACGTATTCTGAGAACAAGTCATCCTCCTGAACTAAAACCATGCCAATGGTTGACTCTACTGCAGCCAAGTATAATAAGAAATCTTTGTTATAGTTAAGTGGCCAGAGCAGAGGGGCAGTTGTGAGGGCATGTTTTAATTCCGTGAAAGAGCGTTGAGCGACATCGTCCCAATAGAAAGGAATGCCTTTCTTCATTAAGCACATAAAGCCCTTGGTGATATCAGTATAGTTGGCGATGAAGCGCCTTAAAAAATTTGCCTTGCGTTGTAGACTCTGAAATTGAAGGATTGTGCGTGGGGGAGGCAACTGAATTATTGCCTCAACCTTGAGAGGACCAACCATGATCCCTATTGTTGACACTATGAAACCTAAGAAACGTCCTGATGTTACGCAAAAGATGCACTTGTTTGGATTCAAGTGAATCCAGAAGTAGCGAAAATGCTCAAAGATAAGTTGGAGGTGTGTGGGATGATCCATTCTCTTGCAAGATCAAGATGCTAAATCATTTAAATAGGCCTCGACTATATGCTTTAGGTCATGGAAAGAAAAAGACATGGCCCGCTGAAAAGTTGCTCCAGCATTTTTGAGACCAAAAGGCATCTTACGATACGTGAATGTACCCCAAGGACAAATGAATGTCGTTTTGTGATGGTCTTCGGGTTTGATTTGTATTTGATTATATCTCAAAAAATCGTCCATGAAAGAGAAGGCCTCGTAATCAACACATTCATCAATGATCTAGTTGATGAATGGTGTTGGAAAATTATCTTTTGGACAGGCCTTATTCAAATCACAGAAGTCTATACATACACAAATCGTGCCTTTTTTTTTATTGACCGGCACAGGATTTGACACCCATTGGGTCAAATGGATAGGATAGATGAAACCGGCTTTTAGCAATTTCTCAACCTCAACCTTAATGGTTGCTTCTTTCCTAGGATTAACGGGACGAAGCTTCTGTCGAACAGGCTTGGAATTGGGATAAGTTGTGATTTCATGTTCGACTATTTTTGGATCGATGCCTGGCATTTCCTCGTAAGACCAGGAAAAAACATCACGGAATTCTTTAAAAAGATCTGTATAGAGTTGAATCTCTCCGAGGGAGCAGTCAACTTCGACGAAAACATTCTCCACGACGCCAGGGTTTCGGGAGATATTGATCGGTATGGTTTTGGCGATGGTTTCCATATTACCCTCAGAATAGACCTCGTGTGTAGATAAGGTATTAATAGGACAAGAACTATCTCCCATCATAGTCACGGTGAATTCTCCTACTTCGATTCAGCTTAACTCTGGGAGGAAGTATGATCTATGATGAAGATCTTCCCAGGGTTTGTTCAGACTAGTCATTGCTTCAATTACTACTTCGTCAGAGGGCAAGACTAAGTCTAATGAATCGGTGTCAGCGAGAGAACCCTAAGCCCAAATAGGCTCTAGAAGCGAATCTAACTCTTGTGCAGGAGTTGGATCTGTATTGGCTGAAATTTGCTGGACTAAAGAGTACGCTACTTCAACTATGGACAAGGGCATGGACATGCCCGGGTGTCCTGTCCCATCCATCGTGGTCGATGGGCAAGGAAGTATCCATTGATCAGTGAAGTAAGTCATGCGAAAAGACGGAACTTGGAAAATATCGACCTTATGGTGGTTGGATATATATTGGACATCACCTTGAGGGGGCAGGTAATCGAAGGTACCCATCAAGGATGGGCACAAACCAACCCCTACGTTGACTACGCCTGGTTGAGGATTATCAATCATCGGGACCGTGGATGCCCCCAATGAAGGGTCAGGTCGGGAGAAAGACAATTGATCGATGGTCACAATCCGACCCTTGTGTGGAAATAACAAGACCTGGAAAACTGTAGCAACCACAACTTGCATGGAATAAGTCCAACTCCTCCCTAACAAGAGGTTATAGTCAAGGGGCACGTCGACTACTTCTACCTCGATAGACACGGTCTTCCCTCCTAACTGCACAGGGAAAGAGGGAATGATACCATGTGGTCAGAATGAACGACCGTCGAAAGCAGTGAGGAGAGTAGGTGACGAAGACAAAATGGGTTGGCCAATGGCCTTCCAACATGCCAACGACATAACACATGTCGAGGCGCCCTCATCAACCACCGTGCGGAAGATATTCCGAGTAAAATTTTTCATGGGATAAGCTACTACTATCTGAAACGCTACGTGGTAAGGCAGACGAGGTTGTAAGTCATTTGTATCCAGCATGATTGTACCTAGATTACAAGTCTCGGTAGATCCTAAAGCGGTTAACAAGTATTTCCTCTGGGAAGGGAAGCTTTGGAGGACCTGCAAGCATACATCGCACAAGGAGTTTGTGATAAATCTTCCACCATAGAATAGTTCTGGGAAACCCTTGCGTTTGGGTTGTGAGAAGATTTTTTGAACGCACCTTTGGGGATGCGTGTCATTGTTTTTCCCAATGTCTTCTCAATCTGTAGAGGAAGAGATGGGAATTTGGCTTCTTTGCCCTTCTCAGAAGTGCTTGGTTTACTATAGACATGCACTCTATTCAATATAAAAGCATCACCCTTCACCATATATACATTCATGGATGTGGGGTTGTTCAAAGATGGAGAGGGTCCTTGGCTACCACCCTCCGTGCTTGCAGAGGCTTGTGTTAGATTTTTTCCATGCTGAAATGGATTGGTTAACACAACAGGATGTTGTTGTGTCACAAACGTTTGGGCTTCTACAAGCCGAGGACATAGGTGGGTCAGGTGGTCTTCCGTGCACAAGTTGCATGGATACCTCACCTTTCATTTCTCAGTGTTGTCCCCGCCAGCATTATCGGTAGGTTTTTTATCCCCTTTACCCTTCTTTCATTTTTTTTTCTTTCCTTCAGGCTGCTGGGTGGCCTTTGGATTAGTCGATGGCACTGTGTGTACATTCGACGTTTTGGTAGGGGGAGCAGCCAAAGTAGTAGTTTTGTTGGTCGAAGTGTGTTGTATAGACAATTGTTGCAACTGCTTCGTCAATTGCTCAGCGGGCTTCGTTTGTGCTGAACCAAAAATACCATCGGCATGTGGTCCAACTCTTTGTCTGTTTTTATCAAGTATTGAGCGTGGTGCATTTGACAAGATCTCATATAATAAACTAGACTAAGAATAGATTAGCTCAAGTTGTTGAGCTCTCATGATGGCATCTTCTTTGGAAAATACTCCTGATGTCACGACGTCTTTGGATAAATGTGGGACCAAAGACTTAAGGAACCACTCGAGTAGGAATGTTGGTGGGACTGGTACCTTAATTAAACTCTTTCGGCATCTCCATTCTTGGATGTGATCAGAGATACGGTCCGCTTTTGTTTGTGAGAAATTGGCCAGCAATTCTATGCCAGCATCGTATCTCATAGGTAACTGGAAATGGTTTAGGAAAGCCATCGCCAGTTCTCCGAAGGAAGAGTATCTTGAGTGATCAAGCTCAATGTACCATTTTGCAAGACTCCCAATGGGAGTACGTTGAAACAATCACAACTGTACAAAGTCATCTTTTAACGAGTTAGATGAGCACCAAAGATGGAAGGTAGTCACATGATCTCCTGGATCTTCGTTAGGCTTGGCTGCAAACTTTGGGATGTTCGAAGGCAACTTCATCGATATAGGAGGCCAACGTGGATCATGACAAATAGGGTCATTCAACAACCTTGTCAAGTCTAGAAAATGCAAGGTTGCCAGGAAGGGTAATTTGAGTTGTTGGTGATAACCTGGGAAAAAGGGGCCTAGAGTTTGACTAGCACCAAGTTGCCAGGAAAAGTTCGGTTGCTGGCCTGGGTTCTGGTAAAAACCATGGCCATGGCTAGCATATGGATTTTGCGTGTGAGGAGACATCATCGGATGATTTCCAAAATAGGACATAGATGGTTGGGCATGCATTACATTCGAATGACTTTGGGAAGGGTTGCCCCATGTCAGTCTCGTGGGGATAGGAAAAGTACTTTGTCCAGGGTTCCATTGATTGTGAAAAGAATTACCCCAGATCGGCATTCCCGATGAGGGAACGGATCCCTGCCAAGAATTCCAAGGCCCTGATGTGGAAGAAGTTCATGGGTGTGCCCCCTGTGCAGGAATAGTACCCTGCATAGGAATAGGTTGTCCGAAACTGGGATTGCCCCCAGTCAGGAAAGCAGTGGACAAGAAGGCATTGTTACCAAATGCATCGAACAAAGAAAATGGTGTCGAACCTACCGACATATTATGCGAAAGTGGTCCTTGACTCCCTGCTCCAAATAAACTATGGTGTGCAGGCGGCCCGGTGGAAGGTTGGTGAGTGCATCCGAGCGAAGGGGACAAAGGAGGGATATGACCTCCTCCGTAAGGGAAAGCATTAAAGGGAGCAAAAGTTCCCCCCATGTGGCCTTGTAGAGGATCGTTAGAACTCCCTACCCCCAGACTTGAAGTCTGTGAAGTGGAGTAGGAAAGTACAGGACTTGTACCTGAACTAGGCATCCCATATGAGAACGAAGGGCATGTCACACTTGGTTGGAAAGGGGTTGTGGCTACCGCCAGATATGGGATCAGACCACTGTGCAATGTAGAGGCAGTCGAGACCATGGTGGCTCAGACCGGTGACAGTAGGTTAGGAGGTAGAAACTCTCCTGTGGTGACAACCATAGTGGGAATTGAAGAATTCCCAGAAGGAGTAATAGCCTTTGTTTCCATTGTTGTGTGCGACACTGTCTCGCACTCATAAGGATGAACCGGTACAATGGTGGATGCTGAAAGATCAATGGTGGAGGTTTCAACTAGACCAAAAGCTTTCGCTCCAAGGTCTAAAATGGTCGATTCCTCTAGATGTTGGTCGAGCACAATTTCTTGTGACTCGGTCGCTTCAAAAGACCCTTGTTGGTCTAGCTTTCACCTTAGTGGTGGTGGGGGTGGCTCCAGTGTAACTGGTGGCAGGCCAAGAAGCCTTCGTGACCGATGGAGCTCATGATCCTCCACTGTGTGAGAAGATCAAAGACACTCTAGGGAATTCTAGTCGTTCAAAAACGACACACACTAAAAAATTCCCTATAAGATAAGATAGGAAAACACTAAATTAATTGGAAGAACAGTTACAACAACCAACACTAGAGCAACTTACCGGTGCAAGTGCAACTCGAACACGGAAGCACCCTCCAGGTATACTCTACAAAGTGTGGCCTGATGTCTATCCTAGGTACCATGGTATACCCCCACAGTCACCTGTGTATGTGCCTAAAAAAGATAGACAACTAGGTTGCCAGCGCGCGAACAGTCACCAGGCGGGTACAGTCAAAAGTCGAGTAGACCACAATGAGCAGGGTATCGAGCCCGAAACCTGTCAAGGGTATCGAGAGAAAGTGGTCTAGAAGACAACTGAGGACCTCAAATGGATTCGAGACCCACGAAGCTCCGTGGCAAATGAAATTGACAGAATCCCAAGACAAGCCCTCTATATGTGTTCTCCACTACGATTGGTCCATCTTTGGAGGGGTTATCTCTGGTACCTTTCCGCACGCAACCTCATGTTTATCCCCTATGTTAGAGGGGGGTCCCGGATAAATTTCACGATACTGGACTTGGACACTCCCTAACTCAGACTCCAATGTTTGATTTTAATGGCCTTGAAGAGTTTCCTCTCCAACCTAATCCAAGTCCCTAATCCTGAACTAGTTGGTTAACCCTACAAACATAAAAGTCTAATGAATTTTAGATGTAGCATTAATTTTATGGCTTGTCTTATGTCAAAGGGTATGAAAGTGAAACTAGTGATGTTTGAAAGACGAAAGTAAAAAAGAAATAGAAAGCTAGAAACAAAAACCTTCACTTAACGCAAATTTTAAACAACAACAAAAAAAAATTCTAAGATCTTTGAACAACAAACTCAAAGCAGGATTTCACTCGACTACGAGCTACTTACGATCTAATTAAACTGCCAAGAACTTATGAAAGAAAATACTTTTCCCTAGTTACTAATGCCAAACAACACTTTTCAATCAATCAAAGAAATAAAAGATTTTCATTTTTTTTTATTTGGATGCTCACAAAGCAAAAAGGAAAAATATCAACAAGTCAAAACCAAGAAAAACTTCTGGCCTAAGCGCAGCTCGCAAAGAATCTCTTTAAAAATCACACACCAGTAAATTAAAAATGGACTCTCACACTTGTCTAAAAACCCTTTAAAAGAAAATTTTCATGAAAACTTCTAAATGAAAAAGAAATCTATGGCTGAGATCAAACCTAAGCTACGAACTTCTATGACAAAGACTCAAAAACCTGAGAGGTATAACTCTTGTCAAGGGAAAGGATGACTGTCTCACCTTCAACAAAAACTATCCTCTACAAGCACATTGCTGACAGTTCCACAACAAGCATGTGCACGTGAGCTGTGTAGAGTCAGAGGGCATGTACACGCGTGCTGGCCTTATATAGGCCGCGCATATCTCTGAAACTCTGAGACAAATAAAATACAACAATCTAAACCAGGCAAATACCACTGATACTGAGAATCGGGATCTCTTGAAGGCTCAGACACTTTCTTTAACAACAAAAAGAAAACAATGCAAGGAAACATTCGTAGAACAAACCAATCTAAGGTGAAACCTAAGATATAGACTACAAACAACAAAGACTAGAAAGAGTTCCAGAAAACCCCTGAGAATGACTAATTCTGACAGGGAAGAGGATGACTGCCTCAAAAAATTTCTGGAATCATACACGCTACTATTACTTCTTCAACTAGCATTTACACACGGGCTATAAGAATGTAAGGCGTGGGTACACGCATGCAGACCTTATATAGGCCGCGTGTACCTCTGTGGGTCTCGGAAAAAAAATATTGTCCAGCAAAGAAATAGAGATGATTGGTATGGAAGACCAGAATCTCTGTTAGCTCAGACTTTGCAGAAACTTCAAAAATAGGAAAGGAAACCAGTTTTTTTTTTTTTTTTAAATACCCAAAAATATTCCCAGGAACCCTAGAGACTTCCCCAGTATGGTCTCCAATTCTGTTGTGGTGGTAAATCCCCCTACGGACTAGCATTTAGGGTTATATTATGCATGCAGATGAGACTGAAAGAATCCTACTTTCTATCGTCGTCCCAGACCTAATCCCCATTTCTTTTAAGAAAATACATGGTTAGACGAACATACCTTGTTTCAGGCGTTCAATGTCGATCCTTCTTCACGCTTGATCACTTGTTGGCAGTTCTCCTCCCAAGGTTGACCTGCATACAAAACAAGAAACAAACTATACATGCATTTTACCTACAGATTAATGGGTTAGAGATTCAAACATATATTCAATAAACTATGAAGAACTCATATAGTGGGATGGGAAAAGAATTTCTTTATTAATTTTGATGAATCAACTTACAATGTCGAGACCGACCACCGCTCCGCGAACCTGATCCTGGGCTCCTCTTCAACTGTCCTCCAACTTCTTTTCTCTGTATCTCTTCTTGCACAAGGATGGCTAAAGGGTTGGGACAATGGGAATGAGAAATTGGGTAGAGTTTCTTTAATACTATTCTCCTCTTCCAAATGGGACCCCCAACCCTTCTTTTATAGGCTAGAAGAAGCTAGGTATTTGGATGAACCCTCGGCCATGCATGGCTGGAAGGTTTAGTTAACTTACCCAAAGTTGTATGTTCCTTCGACAACTTTCCTTTTTTTGTGCTTTTGTAGGTACACGCGGGTTGTTTTGGGTCAGCTAGCGTGTACACACATGTAGTAATGGAGTAGGGCACGTGGGCCCTTATAAAAGAGGTTTTTAAGAAGATTTGTTCAGCAGTGCTTTGGAAAAAAAGGAATCTGAGATGGCCTGATGGCAGGTAAGCATGTCTGGTGAAAATTAGGGTTATAACAGTATGTTCAGGAGATCTATCCCTTCCCTTTCCATAAATTCTCTGAGATCAGGATCTTTTGTGCCTACTTTGCTTGGGGTCATTTATGCATCTCCTTCTGCATCTTGCATGGGGGTGTTGTCATCTCTATTTTCTCCATCCATTGGGGTTGTGAAACTCCCGTGTTCCTTCTTGTTACTTGGCCGCTCGGTGGGCTCGTTTGTTGCTTGTTCTCTTAGTTCTTGAGCTTTTGTTGAATCCTTTTCGTTTTTTGCCCCTTTGTTGGTTTTGTCCCTTCCTTTCATTTTATTTCGGGTCTCCGGGTTATTTCCTGCTGGGGTTCTGCTCTACTTATGGGGTTCGGTTTTATAAACCCGTCCTCATCTTGCTGTGGTTTGGGGTTTTCCACTTCCTGTTTCTTATTAAGAAGGAATTCTCTGATCAGGTGGCCATGTTCATGGCATCTTCTGCATCTGAAGGGGATATGTTCGTAATCTATGTTTTGGATCCATTCCTCATCCCTGAATTCCATACTTATGGCTTCTGGGAGTGCTCCCGACACATCCATTTCTATGAAGATTCTTGCGTAAGATGTATATCTCCCTTTTAAGGTGGCTTTGAAGGTCTTCACATATTTACCTATTTTGTTTCCTATTACTTCGAAAGTATAGGGTAACCAGTAGTATAGAGGTAAGGAATAAAATCTCATCCAGACCGACACCTTTTTGAAAGTCTCTTTTTCTGGGGAGAAATTTTCCTTCCATGGCCGCATGTATAGTCCTGCTGAGGCATGGAAGTATGACCCTCCATCAAAGACTATATCCCTGTCCTCCAGGTTCATGAATACTATTGTGAAGAAAACTTTCGAGCCTAGGTGGAGCTCCACTTCTCCGTTTGGCTTCTAGTGGCATTTAATCCAGTTGTGTAGCATTCGTTCTGTGGGCCACAAACCCATGAACTTGCATATTAGTGCATGCGTCTTCATCTGGTATCTGTAGAGTTTTGTTTGCGGATCCTCCAGTATCACCTTGGGTATCATTGTTATTTTGGGTTTGCATGGGTTGCGCCCTTCTGCCCCATTGGCCTTCTCTTTGTCTTGTGCCTCACTGTGAGTTTCTCTGGCTTCTTCTCCCATGCACTCGCTTTTGCCCTGGTTCCTTTCCTGACCTTTTTTCGGGTCTGATCCTGAAGTTCCTATCACTGGTGCCTTGAAATTTGCGCCTCTTGGCCCTTTCCCTCTGTCTACCACTACCTATTTGNCCCCCCCCCCCCCCCCCCCCCCTTGGTGCTCATGTTTTTCTCTACTATGGTTGTGACTGTCAAACCCTAGCTTGGAGTTGCTTCACTAATCACTTGGCCCTAATCTTGAAACTGGCCATGAAGACTATTTCATTAAATGATCAGGAGTGTATTTTTTTCTTCGTTTATTAGGGCTATTATTTTATACACCATTCAATTCTTTTGCAAACATCCCTTTGGTTAATGACATGACACAAGGGAGTGTTGGGCCTCATTATAAGGTTGGTGGTTTTGAAATTGAAATTATCAAATAAACTAATTATAAAAAAAGGGTTCAATGTCAAGTTTGGAAACCCTTCTAAAACACAAGATTGATGGCCCACCATAGTTTACCTATTTGCTTCTAAGAGAATTTTCCAAAAGGGATCAATGGTCCACCATTGTTTTCCTATTTTCCTTTCATAGCATTTCCTATTGTTTTCCTATTTTCCTCACTTTATCATAATTTAATTTAGATGTTCCATTTCTTGTTGATGTTGCTCAATTTAGTTTGTAGGAAACTTGTTCAATTGTAATCAATTCAATTGGTTTGACCAACTTGCATTGCAAGTTCAGGAAAATAACATTTTTAAGCCTCCATAGGTATGAGTTACCCTTCAAGGGTTTACTTTAAATTATACACAACTGAGAGTTACATCCCTCCTTAATGCTAGTTTGTTGTCTATATTGATAGTGAATAATTAATGCTTGTGAATCGTGATCTCTTATGCAAATATAGAAGAATTAATGTTCTTTGTGAGCTTATTTTGTTTATATAGGACACATGATAATTAATTAATGTGCCTTCCTTTGTACTAAAATTTTGCACAAGATAAGAGGTTTTTTTCCCGAGGAACTATGTTGTAGACAAAGGGAATTCCTTTTTTGGTGTTGTGAAGGATGGGAGGGAAGAGTTCTTGTTGGTGAAAGGTTCATTGTAAACCCTAGAGGAGATTCCATCATGAGAAATTGAGGTAGATGTCTAGTCTAGTTATTTTATAAGCATTGTGGGATGGGTTATGTGTGTGAACTAGAAACAATAGCTAGATATTTTTCCTTGTGGTCTTACAACCTTGGATTGGTGGTGGCATATGCAATAAATTCCTATGGCTAGGCAGAAAATCGCCTGTTTGTAGCCAGTTGGAGGTTAAATTTCCAAAAAAAAATATTTAATCTTAATACATGTTGCTTTTTATGTTATGTAATCCACTGGTGGTAAAATGAATGCAATTGGAATTTACATGCATGTGAAATTATAACATGAATTTATGAGAAGAAATGATGCATTTGCATTTGGGTGAATGTTTGGCATGCAAATGTGTAAATGAAATTGATGAATTATCTATTTATTTAACTATTTTTAAATTTCCATATGTTGTTGAATCATGTTGTTGAAATACTTTTGTTAATAGTGTGGGTGAATTAAGTAGAATTTGTTTAATAATTAAAATTTGGGCATGAATGGTTTTTATGTCTCTATATAAAATGGACATTTTGTTATCTGTGATTTCTAGGGATATCTTTTAAATTTACTTTTGGATCGATTGTTTTCCTATTTTCCAATAGAAAACTTCTTCAATTTTATCCAACAATCTTGCCAACTTTACACTGCCACTAAAAGCAGTGTAAAAATGGCTAAAGCACATTCCTAAACCTCTAAAATATATAACCCACACCTAACATGAGTATGATAAGCTTAAAAGTGCGAGTTTACTAACTGATTAGCTAAACATGCAAAGTTTACTAAAGAAAGGGGATAAATCCCTAAAATCAAGGGACAATTTCCTTGATTTAAGGAGGAAGTGCGCTCTCCTTCCTTTAGGTGTTTAAACTTTGCATGGAGGTTGGAAAGGAGTTATTAAGTGGAGTTCTAACTAAAGAACTCAAAGTTAACTCCCTAAATTTAAGGAAAACTCCCTAAAAACAAGGAAAGTGTCTCCTACCCTCTCTAGAAAGTCAAATCAAGTGAGGGAAAATGAATTGGGATGCATTAACCAAGGTCTAAGTGCCTAAGACAAGTAATACACCAAGGGAAGTTAGGATTATGCTCTAACAACAAGCAATATGCACACAAGCAAATCTAATGTAATTCTTCATAACAATCACCAAATATGTTTGTAAACACTATGGATTATTTCTCTGTCTTGGAGGGTCAAGATATCAAATCTTGGATGTGATATCGGTAATATCAAAGATTATATAATTAAATCCCTAGGTCAACCAAATCTATAATGCTTTAATAGCAATCAATAGATTTGAAGACTTCCTCAAATTTAACTTGAATTCTTTCTAGCTCTTATAGCAATGAATTGTGACTTGGGATGACATTAGTCACCCTAGGTGTGTAGTCCCTTCAACTATGAGAAAAATGGCGAGAGCTCAAACACTCCCTCAAAGCTAACTTGATTTTTTTTTGCTTCTATACCAATGAATTTTAACTTGGGATGGCATTAGTGACCCTAGGTGTGTAGTCCATTCTACTATGAGAAAAATGGCTAGAACTAAAACTTATGTTGCACTATGCATACAACCATTTTAGTGATGATGAAGAGTTGCAATGGGTGGTGAGATTTTGTAAATAGGATCTCGAGTAATGTAACTAGATAAGACTAGTGGAAGCATATTGAAGGGATTACAAAGTTATGCCACTTAAATGCATTGAGCGTAGTGCATTGTAGAAACTCAAACAAAGAAAGAAACATAGAGACAACAAAGACCAAAGAGATAATATAGATCAACATAGTGATTTTGGATTAAATATACAGCTATTTTTGGTACAAAATAATGAGATACAAGAATTGCAAGGATCAAATCAATGAAAGGAATCACTATAAACCTTGATGGTGAATATAGTTGTAATAGAATTCAATTCTACGACTAGATCGATGCAAATTTATGTAAGTATAGTGCATGGTGTGTTTGGTGATATTAATATAAATATATCTATAATATAATATAAAAATATAATACAATTATTATATAATTAATATATATATTAAAAATTATAACATAATAAAAAATTCAAAAACATTAAAATTCAAAAACCAAATCAAAAAATCACCAAACAATAAACTTCGCCCTTTTCCTACACCTGCGCTCATTCATAGAATTCATAGCTTAGTATTTGAAGGACCGTAGAGCACTCGAACCCCATGATAGAGACAGAGATGCAAGAGAGAACCGACCAAGGGGGATTTTCTCAGAGAAAGAGAGACAACGGGGGGAGACAATGTTAGAGACAGAGCAAGAGCCAAGGGGGAGGTAGCATCAGAGACAAAGCCAAGGGGTATTTTCTTAGAGCACTAACAATGCCACCAAAATCAATATGACTTAGAGTTTTTTCTACCCAAAAATTGGTAAGAATTGTTGGCTTCTTTGGAGTTCTTCTGAGAATGCTCTTCAATGGTGGCTTCATAAAATTTTGTAGTTATAGTATATACATATTCAACTATATCATGGATACCTCTGATGGAGGCTTACCTAGGTTTCTATTTCTATACTTGCTTTAGATTATACGTGTGTTCTTCCTTCAACTTCTACTTTGAGCCTTTGAATTTTGTTATTATCTTAATAGATGTACCTACCATGCTTGTTTGGTGAAAGTATAATTAAGTATAAACATATATTGAGAGTGACTTTTAGGCCTGATAATATCTTAGTTGCTATGACAAACTCTACATCTCTCCTCAAGGATATAAGCAATATTTTCCTAGTAATAGATTTCAACTGCTTGCAGAAGTGATCTACAGAAAGCTCACATACCCTCTTTATAACTTTTTGTTTGTGATGCAAAAGCACCAACAAGAGAATCTACAGGAAAAAGGTAGCATGGAGGACTATGAAAAATATCCTACCCAGCTTAGTAAAGTCACTAAAGGTAACCTGATGAGGCATGCCAAACACAGTAATTCAAAGGATCCTAAAATACTAGATACAAGTAATAAAACAAGCACTTTTCTAAGCTTCCACAATAGGCAATCCTATAAATCTAGCAATTGCATCCACATCTACTTGAATTTCTAATCCTCTAGGCATAGAAACACACCCATGGTATTGTTCTTTGATGAAATCAGAACTAAAATTTTGAGCAAATCCCATTGTGATATCATCATCAAACCCTTGTTGTCTACTACAATACTCAAGCCACCCTTGTTTTTGGAAAATCTCTAAAATTTGAGGATTACTATGCAAGAGTGTTGTGTCTATGGATTCCCTATGGTTAGATCCTCCTCTTGTATTTTATTTGGATGTAACTCTTAAATTTCTTATTTATCATTCTCTTATGCCTACCAAGGTTTTAAATCTCTTATTCATACTTTAGAGTAATCACATCTATACTCATCCTCTAATTTTTACTCTTAATGATCACACAATAATATGGAACAATGGACTCACCTTTGATCTATTTTGTGATTTCATATTTCAATCTCAAGAGTGTAGAATGTTTTATGGGGGATGAATGAGAAGATTAGAACTCAAAATGGGTTTGAAATGAGTCAAGTTGCATTCAAAATGAGTTTGAAATGAGTACTTTTGGAGTTCCCTTATCATCTCATATTTCATCTTTGAATTCATCACATCTTGTGATGATTACTTTAATTCATGTTGGTGTGCTCACCTATTTTGCATAGGCCACCATTTCTTGATTTTATTTTTGAAACCTCATTATGGATCAATGTTGATTGTTATGGATTGGCATTTGTAGATACCCACCAACTTAAATTTCAGATGACCCCATTTGAAAAACTATAGAATCATGATCGTGTTTTATGAGAATGGTGAAGGCATGGAATGGTAAGAGTAATCACGAACTAGATAATTTTCCAAATCATATATAAATCATGCAATGACTTGAATTAAACAGAAATTAAAAAAAAAAAAAAAATCAATACCTAGAAGACTTGGTAATGAGACTATATGTGATGAAAATGTGTTGAGAACTCCTTGATTTTCAAAGGTATCTTTTATGCAACAAAGTCTTAACATATAGTACCATTATGTGGTTGAAAATTGAGAATTATATAGCATAAGAATTATAATTATGTAGTCATATGTAAGTCTTGATCTCTATAGAAGAATGGTTCTATAACATGCATGTAGGTGTCAAACTCTGTAGTAGTATATAGAAGAATGGTTCTATAGAATACTTTTAGGTGTTGAACTCTATATTAGTTTGTAGAAGAATGATATATGGTGTAGGTTGGAAAGAATGGCAATGTGGATTTTTGGTATATTCCATAGCATCATAAAGATATATGATGGAATGTGCATTTCTCTTTGAATTGTTCTCCTCCTTGTAGTAAAGACTTGCATTTGGAATAAATCTCATTCCATTGCTATACTTCTTCCTTGTGTCTTGATGTGATGAGCATCACATATTGTCTTCTGATTTTGGATGAGACAATTGGAGTTTAGAGAATGTTACCTTTGATGCATACTTGTATATCTGGAATCCAATCTTTTGAACATTTATTTGATGCTTAGAATCACAGAAACAATCAAATAGGCATGATGATAATCATTGAAATTGAAAATGATGCAGAAGGGAGTCATTAGATATTTATTTTTTTCGTTTCTTGAAAACCTCTTTTAAATCATCAAAGAATAACGTATTGCATGAAAACTAATTTTATTTATCGTACATACATACACGTGTGTGTGTGTGTGTGTGTGTGTGTGTGTGTGTGTGTGTTATTTGAGATGGTTAAAGTTTCAATCTAAGTTGAAAGTATCAATATTTTCAATGAAATCCAATTGTTGTCCCTAAAGCTTGAGATGAACTCTTCTTGCGTTAATGGCTTCTTGTGTAGCTTGAGCCCGTGTCCATTTACCAAACCAAGAGTTTTGTCTTCATCAATTTTTTTTATTTTCACTTATCCATTGTCAAAAACAAATGTCAATTTCATATGGTCCTAAGAATCTTGTTTTCGATTTTACCTTGAAATCCTTCAAACTAGAATCATAAAGTAAAGCTTAATCTCCTTCCTTAAACTTCTTGGTATTAACAAATTTATCATGCTAGTTGAATATTTTTCATTGGATGAATTTAGTATGAAAATAGGTTTTCTATCTAATTCCATCTAGTGCGTTGAGATGATTAATTATTTAAGTTTATGTTGTATGTAGATCAAGGTCTTGTTCTAGATTTTTCCTTAGTGTTATGATTTCAAAATCAATAGTGAGCATGGCTACTTTACCAAAAAACAATTCATAGAGTGTGAATCATATGGTGTCTTACAAGTGATTTGCATCAACAAACCCAAATTCCACATGTGGGGCACCCTAACCAAAATATCAATAGGTGTATTATCAAGGAGGCTTATAATCAATATTAGATACTCATGTTCTTCCCATGGAAAATAATTTCCTCTAAATGCATTCACTTTGGGGGTTTTATTGAAACTTAGAGCTTCTATTATCCATAAGGCTCAATATAGACCCATTACAAGCACCCTCATAGAAAGTACTAGTCACAATAATGATGTGGAAGTGCCAAAATTAACTCCTAGGCATAGATACCAACAAAAATGGAGAGTGTTCTAAATGAAATGCCATAGATGATTCTATTAATATTTCTAAGTTTGAACTGGCCAAGTTTGTGTTGTTTTTCTTCATATGAGATATAATCAATATATTATTACAATGATGAGTGTTCCATATATAGGGAACATATGGTGACCATCCATGAAAGGATGTGTCCCTCGAATAATCAATAACTATTTATTATTATCATTTACTTATTATATATGATATTTAATAATCAATAATTATATCATTAATTATTATTCTAAGAGAATGTCCTCTCGATGTTGTCTAAACATCAACACTCGCTCTTAACAAGGGAGACATTATGCATCATTCCAAGCTTGTCTCTGAAGTATACAAACTTCACCCTAGGCTCATGACACTTGTATGTTAGTCTTGGGAGACGTCTCTCTCCCACCTGAAACGAGGAGAAAATACTTCTTCGACTCTCCCTTTTGAGCCAATTGACTCTCTCTAAGATGAGGCTCACTCTAGGTCTGCATGTAATAGAATATAGCATCTTGAGTCTTTATCATTCCTTTTCAAATCACCATGACTAGGACAAAGACCACACCAGGATTTTTCACCACAAGTACACACCTGTGAGTGAATGTTAGCATGATGCTAACTGACACGTGGAAATCACTTCAAGAACCTTGAGTCCATATTATTCCTTGTCATGATCAAGGAAAGACTACATCTGGGCCCATTTACCACAAGTGCACCTTTATGATAAATGTATCATATCTCCCTTGGTCTACAGCCCAATCTAGGAGAATTTTTTCCTGATGTTGAAAAATCAACACTCCCTCTTAGCTAGGGAGGTATCTTTCCATAGTAGTACACAACTATTGTCCAAAGACATGAAGTCTCTGCCAGTGGTACACAACCACCATAGTAGCAAAAAGTTTGTCACACATGGCACTCCCATGTGGACTTCTAGAGGCTACACCCTCTAGAAACACTAGGATCAACTCCCATAGTATGTGATGTCAAGGGTAAACTCCCTTGACATGTCCTCATGTTCTCTCCACATGGGACGTTGGGATATAAACCCAAATGCCCTTATCTCTTATCGACTAAGTGTCTCACTTGTTGGAACACATATTTTTATAAACTTTAGACTTTAAATAGTTTTCATTCTCGTTTAAATAAAAACAACGTGTGCTTGATCCTCGTCGTTGATGAGATCTGCCATCAAATCAAATGATCCTAATCTCTTAGAAGTTATGGAGTTGCCTATTCGTTAGAAAATCAAATTTCTAAAGACTACATTCGAAATTTTAGGTTTCGGAATTTCGCAATGCAAGAATTTCAACATGTAGAAACTCCAAAGTCCCGATATCCAAAATCGTGAAATTATCTTAAGCATTAAACTATATTAATTAAGAATTAAAAATGAGTAACAGTTGATTAATCATATCCGGATTTCGCGTTTCGTGGATCCTACCTCGAGCGACTATCAAAGTCCCAATATCCAAAATCACGAAACTGTCTTAGGTTAATCACGATTATTTAAAAGGGTTAAACATGATTAAAATTAACTAATCACATCGCGAGTTTGCATTTCAGAAATCATACCTTGAAATGTTATAGGATATCTCGAGATCCAAAATTCCAAAATTTACTTAACGATAAGTGTGATTAACTGGTGCATTAACGATGATTATCACATGATTAATCCTCCACTGAATAATGACTTAGATAAATTCAAATTTCATTTGTGCTTTTCTCGAAAATTAATGACATTCATAATTGATTTACGAAAATCATTCCAAATGAGATCTTGGACCACCGCCTAAATCTTATTCATTAAGGAAAGTAAATGTTTCGTCAATAGAGGTATTGGTTAATCGATGCAATTAAAGGAAAAGGGTATTGAATTTGAATTTCATTGTGTGTTTTTACTGAGCAGCAAGTTTTCAAGATAAATAATTTTGCACATTCCCTGTGAACAGATAACAGAGTTATGTGGCCTAATACCATGGCTCCATGAAAATAAACTAAAGCACCCGGTGAAATTTCGAACCAGAACATAGTTTTCCTTTACGACACCTCGCCTAGAAGCATAGACACCATTAAATCCTGGACACAAGTATTCAATATTCTACAATATGAATTGGTCAATTTCCCGGATGATTCAGGTGACAAGGAGACGGAGACCATGGCTACCAAATACACAATTGTGGCCCAATAAGAGTTACATAAGATAGCAACGAGGCTTAAACTCCTGCCTTACAATGATATGGTTGGTTGGGTGCTGGAAAACGTTGATATCCTAACCAGGACCATATTCAATTCACAAAAGGTTGCAGTTGGGTCTTTCCAGATAGAACATCTACAGGTAATGTACAAATTGTCTCCAACACCCAATTTCATTTACAATGCCAGTTTCCTAGTGGACTTCGATAAGAAGGAATGTTTCCAATATGGAAAAAACTTGCCCGACTTAATTAAGGATTAGTACTCTCACCCTAAGAAGTTCAAAGCTGATTCCCATGGCGTATACACAGTCTCTTCACTAGAGCCTCACATAATTTATATATAAATGATGATGTGTAGACTCTATGGGAGGGAAAACAAAGCCCATTTCTTTTTACAGTGGGTGCCTATTATGCACACGGTGGCAAAGGGGTATTCTTTTGACTGGGCAAAGATGTTGTCAAACAGTTTGGTTAAGGAGGTTACAGAATATCAGTCACTGAAATCCAAGGGGAAACCTTCCTCATTCTTCATGTCGGCTTATATCATGGACGTCGTCTACTTTATGACACCTTTTCCCCTGATGGGCTGGAACTGGACTCCAACTAGTGTCGAACCCATACATGTTTATCATTCAAAACTTTGGGAAGACAAAGCCAAAGATTTCTTCTACGAAATATGCAACTGGGTGGTGGTACTGATGCATACCTCTATATATGGTTTCCCACCTCCTAGGATTTATGAAAATATAGTGGCTAATCTATGCAAGATAGCCGATTGGTACATTGAAGAGCATTTCTCCTATATTAGGCTTTTTAGTTGTTCAGTTCCTCCACATGCTCTGCCTTAATTTTTACCAAATCAATTGGTATGCCGCGAAGTAACACATCAAACTATCCATGGTGGAATTAGTAAGGATTTGAAAGAATTATAGAAAAGGGTATGGTCCGCCTTCCCCCTACAGATTGGTACGTTTTCTCTGCTAGATTTTGGCCATTCGAAAGTAGAGGTCGCGGCCCTAGAAGAAAAAGCACTTCTTAAAATCAACCTTTATATTTATTATGCCTTGACATTACGCTTCTAAGACTTAATTGTAATCTCAGGAACAACACCACTTATCCCTTCTTGAATAAGTGTCCTCATATATCAACTCAACTCAATTCACAGAGGAGTACGATCTGGAGAATGCTTGTCACACATGGCACTCTCATGTGGACTTATAGAGGATACACCCTCTAGAAACGCTAGGGTCAACTCCCTTGAAATGTCCTCATGTGCTCTCCACATGGGACGTGTCCTCATGTGCTCTCCACAAGGGACATTGGGATATAAGCCCAAACACACTTATCCCTTCTTGGACAAGTGTCCCACTTATCCCTTCTCGGATAAGTGTCATCACTGATCAACTCAACTCATTCACAGACGAGTACAATCTGGAGAATGTCTCAGGAAGATACAAACATCAACACTCCCTCTCAATGAGGGAGGCATTCTCTTCCACACCAAGTCTGTCATGGAAGTACTTGAACTTCATCCCATTTTTGTAAGAACATCAGCAACCTACTCATTTGTAGGAAGGTACAACACAAGTACTTCCTTCATATGCACCATGTCTCAGATGTAATGGTACTTGATCTCAATGTGGTTCGATTTGTCATGAAACACTAGATTCTCTGATATCTTCACACAAATTTGGTTACCATAATGAATAATGGTGGAATCCAACACATGTTTTGATAAATATGCAAGGATCTTGTGAAGCCACACTACTTCACGGACTGACATACTTAATGCAGTGTACTATGATTTTGTTTTGCTCAAAGCCACATAAGTATGTTTCTTGCTACATCAGGAAACCATGGAATATCCCAAAGTGAAGCAACACCCGAAGGTGCTCTTTCTGTCCACTACGCTCCATGCCCAATCAGAGTCAATATATTATTTCCATATCATATCAATATTGGAAGTATATCTCAGACCATGTCCAATTGTTCCTCATAGCTATCGCAACACATGCTTCTCAACAATCTAGTGTGTCTATCTCGGCTGAATCATAAACTGACTAAGTGCACTCACTGCATAGAAAATATTTGGTCTAGTGTTAACCAGATACATCAATGATCCAATCAGTTGTTTGTATAGAGTCTCATCAATTTCGTTAGAATCGGAAAAAGACACACTTAGTTTCTTCAGATTTGTCACCATTGGTGTAGCCATAGGATTCAAGTTCAACATCCCAAAATTCTTCAATATCTCAACTGTGTACTTCCCCTGACTCGGGAAGATCTCATCAGTTCTCTGCCATGAATATAGTCCTAAGAAGTAGTGCATCAAACATAACTTATTGGGAATCCAATAAAACTTGGAACATTTTTTAAGTTGAAAACTAAGAATCCCAATGAGTAAAATATTAAGAAGAATCCCCACATACTTTTCATGATCATATGGATAAGAGCACCCCATTCTTGGTCATGATAAGCTATATGATCTAGACCTGCAAAATCCAAGGAAAACAAGATTGAGAAACAAATAGTGACACACACATAAAAGTGTATATAGTTCCTTCAATATTTCCGTACAATCTGTATTGATATATATTTTAACTTTTGTGTAGACTAAATGTGTCATATAATATGAAGATGAAATGGAATTGAAAATAGTTAGTTCCAATATTTCTATGTTTGAATTGGTCGGCTCAAGCATAACTTATTGTGCATCAAATAAAACTCAAAACATTTTTTAAGTTGAAGAATAAAAATACCAATGAGGAAAAGAGTAAGACGAACCTCCATATACTTGTCATCATGGACAAGAACACCCTATTCTTGGTCATGATAAGCTACAGGAGGTAGACCTACAAAATCCAAGGAAAAAAAATATTGAGAAACAAATAGAAACGAAACTCCCAAGTGTGTACATGTGATTGTTGGAGAACCCATCGTAGGGTTTGGAACATGGCCATCATGTCTTCCATAATTTTGGAATAAAAATCTTATTATTTATGCACAGAGTTTTCCATAAAGAACTAGTTATATCATTATCATGTTGCCAAGAGTTGAGCAATGCTAGAAGTTTGGGAGTTCGTGGATCCCCTAGAAGGGTGGTGGGTATAGATAACTTGAGGAAGAATGACACTATAAATTGATTTGAAGGAATAAACAATGGTCTAGGCATAATAATAGGAAAATGGGTGTAAGTTTGAAAAATGGGTGTATAACATTTAAAAGGGATCTTAAATATTTCCCACTAATGGAAGTCATATTGGTCTATTTTCTCTTTGATGATGAACATTTTGACCATACTTGTACTTATGGATTCACACTCAGTACCTTGGTACCAATCATAATCATTAGTGGGTGAGCTCACATTTGGCAGATATTTCCAATATTGATTAATAACCTAATGGTTTCTCCCATGCTCGACCACATCTCATTACCACATTGTGGAGAATTTGTGCGTCATGATGACCATAGCTAGATCTAGTTGAATACCAATAAACATGTAATGTGACTATTTTTCATTATTTTTAAGCCATCAACGTAGGATTACCAATGGTTAGCTATCAACATGTTCAAAGCACTTTTCTAGTGGGAATTTTTTATTATAATAGTTTTGGTCCCTCATCAAGGCAACACCCATTCGTCGCATATTTCAACCATAAGTAACATTTATTTCATAGAGGTATTATGGTGGTATTTATAATCATAAAAGTTTACTGTGTTAGAAATGATGACATTTGATTTAGTGTTGTATAGGTGTACTAAGTGAACTATGACATTTGCATGGTATTTTTAAAATTTGGGTCATTTTGCTTCCATTTATCTTAATATTAGCTCATACTTTTTGTCATTAGCAGTGCACACATAGTAATTATTCAAGAAATTATTTATTTGCTTGAAACCTCTTGCTCCTTCCCATAGCTAGTTTTCATCAAAGTTGAAATTCTTGCATTTCATTTTCCTCGTGCATGGTTTAAAGAGTTGATTTGAAACACCATCAGTTTCATGACCACTCCTTTGAGTAACAACATCCTAAAATAAAGCGCTAATTAAAATTTATCTAGCAAATTTAATTTCTATGGATCTTAAAACCCATCTAAGCTTAGGTGTAGAGCTTTGGAATAGGATTGTCAGAATAAATTTCCAAAGTTGCTAAACAAACATAGAGCTTTGAGTTAGGGAGTGAAATCCAGTCTCTATATCACTGACTATGGGAATCCCTTCTAACAAAAGGGTCAATCATGAGGTCGCATTGGGGTCGAAAGAGTAATCAACCCTTCTTTGTTGGTCTTGGTGTAGTGGTTACACGTATTACGGGGATCACTTGGGAGAAACCCCTCTCTGTGAGGAATCTCTCAAAGTGGTTTCAAGTTTAGTTACCCTACCCTTTTGTGTAAACTGGACTGTCGATTTTCCCCCCTTTGCTTTGGTATAGTAGGTGGTACCATAGAGGCCATAATATTTTATACTTCCTACCCTAGGTGACAGCACAGGGAAGGTGGTGTTGTACTTGGGATCGACATTGGCTAGACTCACTCGAACTCCTTGGAGGGATTCCCACTACTCGATGAGGTAGCTTGCACCATGGTGTAATTTCATTAAGAGGGTTGTCAACGTAACTTTCCCACCCGTCGAAACTCATCCCCTTCGTGCATCAATCCTGTGATGTTGGATTCCATCACCAACTAGAACTTCTTTGTGAGAAAGTTTGTTTGCATGCTTGACTCCTAGATTAATTAGAATGTGTTGTTTTTTCTCCTTAGTAGGCCTTAAGATTGAGTCTGTGTCTAATGGCATCAATTTCAAGGTCTTCCAACCAACATCGTGTCCCATTACCGCCACTTGTTGGCATGTATCATTTGACTCCAAACATGCCCCTATAATGGATAGATAGTATACCAATAGGAATAGCGCATAATATATCTATGAAAGAGTAACATTATGGTCGTAATCATTATGAGCTTACTGTGAAACTAACAGGATACTATTAATGAAGTAGAACCATTGTGATAAGTAGTGTTACAACTTGATAGAACAGAGTTGGTAATTTAACCATTGTTAGAATCCGAGTAGTTTTACAGCTTGATAGAACTTGAGTCCTGGTGTTGCACATTGAGTAATATCATTGATTATGATAGAGTTAACCATAGGTTTCCATACTAGTAAAACCATTGATTACGATAGGGTTAATTAGGGTAATTTTGTATGTTCAAAGCAAGGTAATCCTATGGGTTAATTTGGGTAATCCATGTAGAAACAAGTGGAAGACTATATTGTTAATTTATTGAGCTTGATTTAAACTGCAAATTATTTCTTTAATTTTTGCAATACTTCAATTTTAGATTAATACATTTCAATAATGCAGAATAAAAAACTAAATAGCAATAACCACATGGATCCACAAGCATGCACTTTAACAACACGTATACCCTGGGGAAACCCTATATAGGGAGAAAAAAACTAGCAAACAATCTTCCTTTATTGAAAATACAATGTAAGATCATGTACAAAGAACCACCATGAATTATGATCTTGAATGAGCTTGCCAAGTAAGACTTAGACCTGACTGTATGACCTACAAACACTAAAAACAATTGTTGTCCTTTTCTGTTTTTATAAACCAACACTGCTAGAAAAAGTATTTTTTTTTCTTAATTAGACTCCTTCACTACATTTCCCCTTTCTCTCTTATGCTACATAACAACTGTGTGAAGAATGAGGGTCGAATTCTATATATACTAGGCATAGGAAGGAGTGAGGAGTTAACTCAAATTAGGGAGAGAATGCATGCCATTACATATCTCCTTTTGGACTTGACTTCCCAACTCAATTGGACTTGTAACTAAAATTTTCATGTCATGGAAACTCATCCTTGAGACTTGATGTTGCATGGAATGCCAACTCAACATGCAACCCTAAATGCAACTATACATGCAACTCGACATGCATGAAACGTAACTTGACATCCATGCAACTTGACATGCAACATGACTTGTCAACTTGGCTTTGAACACACAAAATAGACAAGCAATTCGACTTTTACAACTTGAGTTTGACACCTCAAACTAGATATGCAGCTCGACCTTTTACAACTTGAGTTTTCCACTCAAACTTGACATTCAACTTGAATTTTATACATGGAAATTCAAATTTATTTTCATGGTGGATAATGTTACACGTGCCAATGCACTAGATCAATACATTTACATGATTTGCATAAGGAAGATTGTTTGTTTCTAGCTCATAGGAATTTTACATTCAACCTAACTTTTGCTAGATGCCCTGACTTTTTCTCATGGCTCATAGGGATTGAATAGGCTCATAGAGGTTGTACATTCCCCCTGATTTTTACACTAGTCTATCTATGCTCACAGAGGTTGTGTGTTCCCCCTAGATTTTTCATTAGACACACATATCGACTTTTTTCTTAGACTTACAAGGCTTCTTCCTTTACCTTGGCTAGACTCACAAGATTATATAGCATCTCATTCGTATTGAATCTTGTTTTAACTCACATAGGTTGTACGTTCCCCCTGGATTTTTTCAATACCTCACAAGACTGGTTGATTCTCCAAATCTCCCTGGCAAGCCTCAAGGTGGCCCACATGGACTCTCATTGGAGAATGAGTGTCGATGCTGCCAAATTTAACATATATCAAGACATGTTCACATTGTAGTCAAATCAGACTTACAAACAAATAGCTTAGTTTGTAACAACCATTTCCAATTCCCTTCATGGATTTTTTTAGTGGTTATCCTACCACCCAATGAAAACATGATTGAATCTTTGAAGTACTATACAAATTCTCGAAGAATCTAGTATTCGTAACTTACCACAACACTATTGGTGCCTCTAAAGTTGTCAAACTCTTATTTTAACCTGTATGGAGTAATTGTATCTTACCTTTGGCCATCATTTATGATCACAACTCTCAACTTCTCAATCTCTTTTGGAAATAATTATGCAACCTTTTAGGTTGTCAATTACTCTTTTCTACATTTTTTCAACCCCATAAAAATGGTCAAATTGAAGTAGTTAGTTGCAAATGTGTTCATGCTTACTACATCTATCATCAACAAAGCATGAGGTATAGACATGAGATCTAGGCAGTGTGTAGCACATGGGGTCTATACATTTTCTTAATCCCTCTACTATATGAATAAATAGAAGCGATGATAGAGGACAAACCTCGCTTAGCACTCTTGTTGGTTGGAAAAAAGGGGCATAGGAATATCTAGTAAGACAAACTAAAAGATACATGCACAAGAATCTTAGGTAAGACAGATCTATCTTCTGCACTGCTAATTTTATTAAACTCAGAAAAAATCTATAGGCATAAAAGTGTCACTTCCCTCACACTCGAACCCCTTTTTCCTCTTTTTCATTACAATATAGAGAGCTACATATCATAACAACGTAAAGGATTTGAATTCATGAAGGTTTTCTATCTTTAGAACAAGTTACAACTGAACCAAAACAAACTGCTAACAAACTTATTCAAACAAGGAAATAGTATTTGACTAACTAAATACATACATATTATGACTTAAATGCATCAAGTAAATGACAAACATTAGGTCCTTAAAATCTCCATGTTCATGTAACACTTGTACTCTGGCTGGAAGCTAATTGGATGTTGATCTGGAGGACTAGTGTACCTTCCCATCGTGGAGAGACTAGTCACTACGAAACTGTAGTTTCAACACTTTTGCAAGCCCCCAGAACCTTACTAGAAAGTCTAGATTCCTCCATAACCATTAATAGATCCTTCCCCAACAAATTAAAAAATCCTTTAATAAATTCAATAGCCATCTATATGAGCATGTGTTCTTCTTTTTCTAGATTCCTTTTGATACTTTTTAGATTTTCAAAAAACAAGACTAACTTTGCAAAATCCACCAACTACTTAGCATAATGTTTTCATTCATTTCAAACCAGGTATTTGAACTCAAGTTCCTTCAACCAATGTGAATTGAGCTTAAAAGGACATGTGGTTTTTGGATTAATATCCCCCACTTGTAGGAAAATAGGGACATGGTCAAAGGGACCTGTTTCTCCTATCCATGTACTAATTATATCTATATTGACAACAAGTTGTTCAAGCACAAGGAATTTGTTGATTCTCTTAGGGATAACCTTTGCACCCAACATATTGTTTCTCTAGGTGGGTTTCATAGTCAAGGTATATATGTCACATATACCCTCATCATCAATATTTTGTAGGAGGTATTTGGCCATGGGGTCCATCCTTCTATCTCCCCCCCCCACATCAACCTAGGCTCAAGGTGAGATTTAAATCACCTTCCATGATTAAGTTATCCTTTCTCAAATCCATGTTCCAAAAAAAGGAATACTACAAACCTTCCCTACACTAAAAAGGTCCATAGACATTAATAAAATTGAAAATTGAATCTAAACATGGGGAGAACAAATCGAGACTAGTGGTATTCTATATAAAGGAGAAACTCTTGACTCAAATAGACTTATGCCATCCTACCAACAACCGCCTAGATTTCCCCTCTACATTGAGATCTTCAAAACTCCATCCATGAAGAGTAGACATTGGCAATTATTTTACCCTAACAACCACCATAATTATTTTCTGAATCAAAATAATCTCTATGTTATTTGCTGCTACAATTTGGTTTACATAGTTTCTTTTATAGACACTCCCTAAGCCTCTTATGTTAGAAGAGAGAACAATCATTTTGTACCCTTCAAGTGGAATTTTCCTCCTCTAAGGACCCTGTGAATAGTCCTCAGTTTGCATGATAAGACTTCCCTTTTCCTCTTGATGTTGGACATTCTCTAGATGACATAATAAAACATTGAATTGATGCCTTCACAATGATAAATGTACTGGAAAATATTTCCTCCTCGCTCTCTTCTTCCTCATCTTGTTCTCTTAACATATTATATATTTTCTTTCACATATTTGTTTTTATGGGGGGGGATACTTCTTATAAAATCATTGCAATAAGTTATCACACTATGAGGGGCATATATATGACATCAAAATCACCCATTACTTGCACTTGGACTCTTCTATTAGCACTAAAATTCACCCTCATATTGCAAGAGGATAAGCCCAATACCCATCAGAATTTTTGGTGGAGGTAGGTTTTATGAGTGGAGGTCAAATGGACATAGCTCGGTACAAGAATGTTTTAACACAGGAACTAGACTATAAATACATAAGGAAATGAGGTCCTCATTAACTTCAGTCAGTGTTTTAAAGTTAAAGATGAGAAGAAGGAAGACTTAGTGAGAAAGGTGGACAAGTCTGCCATGAAGATCTGGCCTTCAAGCATCTTGGTGAAGAAATAATCAGGCACAAGAGCACTCTTGAACTCGAGTTTCAGACACTGAAATATGTCACAACATCATAATAATCAAACCTCCATTATCATGCAACTACAACAACTCATCTGGATCCTCCATGCACGAGCATTTCAGCATAAGAGGGAAGAAGACAATAAAGAAATCACTGGAATAGGTCACAACAACATTATAATCAAACCTACATTACAATACGACTGCAACCCTCGCCTGGATCGTCCATGCACGAGTGTTTCAGCATAGTTTAAACAAGAAGATGAAAGAAGTTGACTTCTATTAATGTGAAAGTCTCAAGTCTTATACATAACGACAAAACAACTCTGGTATCAAAATATTACAAAATAGGGAGCTTTTCTCAACCATTCGACGACCATCACAAATTATTGCATTGATCTATTTATACTCAGATCCATTCAAAACTGCTAGAAGTGTGATCTGATCTAGCCATCTCGTCCAAATATTTCCACCTGTGCACCCTCTCTGTCGGATTGTGCATGTATCTTCCTCAGGATGAAAGTTTTGTCTCCTCGATCAGGGATTCCATGCCTTCTATTTATGGAGTGAATCTAGGTTTCAACTACCAGTCTATTTCCATTAACTGATATCTCCTCGGGATCGAGATGTGGCTTTATCACTAAGGGGCGGCCAAATTGGGTGTCTAGGAGCTTTGATGTTGAACAAGAAAATTTCTCGGAGGACGACTTCCCGAAGCTGACATGGTGACCTGACGTCATTGTGTTGATGTGTCGCCAAAAGGAGGGTGACACGCGTCACTTGGAAACAAGCAGATGATATTCCCAAAGATGCCTGGACTGAGTGTCACATTTCAATGTCAAATGGATAGGTGACGAAAGGTCAGAAACTCCGCAGCATAAGCACTTTGGGAATTTGCAAACAAGGAGGGAGCGAGAACGTCGAAGCTCCGAAGTCTAGAGAAGATCTGAGCTGTTAGATCTAGAAGGACACGCAACAGAGATTCATGCACTCTGTGAGAATGTATTCCAGAGGAAACCAAAAGGAGAGAAGCTCGAATTCCCGAAACCTGAAATGGTGAAACAAATCATGACCGTCCGTTGGACACATGGCAGAGATCCATGTACTAGGGAACAAGGGAGTGGAGGAGTCATTGGCTGAGAGTTTTCCAGAGTGCCAAAGAGATACAAAGCTAAAACCCCGGTTGTTGATGACATAGACACATGGCAAAGATCTTCCCACTCCGAGAAAAGCACTTCGGAGAAAATCAAGAGGAGAAGTGCCAAAACTCCTAAAACCTGAGCTCCAAATTAAATCGTTCCCATCCATTGGAGGAGGACACGTCTAACTGAAACGTTCTATCCATTGAGGAGGACACGCGGATGCTTTGATATCAGCCCCAAGGATATTTTTGGCGCTTAAACCTCAATAATAAATTTATAATTCTAAATTCCCAAGATCTGCGAATCTGAAATAACCTACAGATTCAACTGCTGGAAATTGAACCTGCGTGTTTGCTTGCTTTGAGCCCATAATGAACCGCTTTGGGTGATGTGCTTTGTGCTCATGGTTGATGCTTGTGTAAACAAAGACTTGGATGACTTGTTGTGGGCTCAGGAAAACAAAATGACCAGTAATTGAAACAAAATGGTGATGAGTGTCCATCCTTCGAGAGAAACAAAAAAGCTTCAGGATGAGACTTATTCAGGCAAGACACCAAGGGAAACTAGGTCGTTAAACAAAGAGGGGAAAATGACTTTACCAGTCGGAGGGAAATATTCTAGGACTCAGTATGCAGAAGAGAGAGAGAGAGAGATGGGGCAAGGATACAGACTTATGTATTAACAACAAACACATACGACCCTTGACAACTTCATGTGATAACATCTTCCACACCCACTTAGGGTATTTTGAACCCAATTTTTGTCACTCAAAATTAGCATAAAACTAAGTTTGAAATAGAGGACCTTTGATAGAAAACAAATCGCTTAGCAAAGTTCCAAAGTGGTTAAGTCAATTAGGAGAGGTGATGAATTCATTGTATCATTTTAGATATCTCACTATATTCTTATAGTCCTAGCTAACTATATATATATGATTCAATTGACTGAAGGTACAACCAAACAGGCACATGTCATATATTTCTTCCTCGGGTGAGGGAATCTCAGGACAAATAGAGAGAAATGCGATTGCATGTAGTAGATCATATGATATGTGAACAAGGACCACTAGAGGTGAAAAGGTCAGAAAAAAATTTCGTAGACACATGGAATTTTTTCTTGCCAAAGGAGGATCATGCTCTTGTGATGATGAGAGCATAGGATACATAGAGGTGCCACTCAGGTATAAGCATCTGGTGAAACAATGGGTACCTAAGAAACTTCCTCCATTAGACACTGACTTCATTGTCAACAATAGGACGTATTGCATTGCACCATCCTCCCTGCATGGCTTGGGGATATTTTCCATGGATGGAATAATTGTAAAATAAAATACAGTGATTGAATTGATGGACTATGTATTATCTTAAAATACAACTTCAAAAAATCTTCAAAAATCTTCAAAATGAACTTGCTCGCTTGTTAGACCGTATGGATCAAACTCCAGACATCATAGAAAGGACTAATATGGTTATGACCCAACTTAGGACATATCAGGTAATAACCATAATTTAAAGTGATTTTTTTAATGTACTAATAAATTCAATTATGATAGTTTGTTTTTTAACTTTTACATTATATAACAAAAAAAAAATTATTTCTTATATAGAGATATTTGGAGCCTGTTTAGCTCGGTGTTGGTAGTAGTGTCGCTACAGAGACGTCACAGAGTCCTGACACGGGTCGTCATATAGTTGCTAGACTAATTACTTCTCCATCTTCCACACCTTTAGATGGAATCCATGACACACACTGCTATACATCCACACAACGACCAAGCTCTAGTAGAGGTGGTGGCTTAGATGAGGTTGATGATGTGGTTGATATGGGTGCATTTCCTAGAGCTAGATGTGTGACTAACATGGGGACCCTTCCATGCACATTTTTGTTCAATGATAATGGACTTCCATTAAAACAAATAAGACTCCCAAGTAGTTTTTCATATTTTAACTAATTCATGTTGTCCATCTCAAACATAAATCATCGATATTATTATTTTTAAATTAATGATCATATATTTTTGCGTGTAGGAAACGACCATTTTTATAGGCACCTGGAGAGAAAGGCCTTGTTGATTTTTGGGGAAACCGTATGCACGAGGTGGAATTTCCAGAATTCTAACCTCAAAAACAAACTTTTGTATTATCTTGAAGGCCTCTTTGGAGTAGAGACCTTCAATAAAAAAGCGGTCACCTTTGCAATGGTTGAATATTTAAAATATACAAGGGATGTGTATAGAAAAAACTTAGCAGTCAACCCTAGGTATGAGTGCCCTCCATCGATTCTAGAGAGCGAGTGGAAGGCACTCATTGATGATTCAAAAGAAAAGAAATTAATAAAAATAGGAGAAAAAATAACTGGTACCCCAAGGTAAATTACAATATTTTTCTTTCAATACGTTTAATTTTCTTTCGATCTAAATAAAAGTGTGGTATATAACATACTTGAAAATTTTGATGATAGGTTGTCTGACACTTCGAAGGAAACCATAGCAAGGATTTCCAAACATGGCCAGCACGGGCTAGGTCAAGGCGGTTGCTCGAGGTTACAGTCACGAATCGTAAGTCCGCAAACATCTTAACAATATTATTTGTATTGCCTTACAACTTTCAGGTAATTTCATCCAATAACATTAAAAATACATAATCTTATGCAATGCAAGGTGATGACTTTGGAACTGAAACCGTGGAGGAAGACCTCTGAATTGGGTCGTTGATCATAGGAAAAGCATGGGGCAAACCCCAAGATCCAATTTGTGGGACAAGGTAAATAAAAATCAACCCACATTAACCTTTCATTACTTATAAAATACACAAATGTTTGATATCGTCCATAACTTTAATGTCTTACATTGTTTTAATCATAGGAGAAACACTATCAATGAAAACATTAGTACTGGACAATAGTGTGTTGATAGTGCAACGCAGCTAGAAGATCACGGTGCTCCCAAGAATCCCCATCCCAGTGGGGTGCAGCTTGACAATGTTCATATGACTGAGGCCCATGACGATAAAATGACTTTATATTAATCATATAGTTAATAATTGTGTACCTATAAATTTTGTACTTCTAATTTTTATTACTTATACATTTATGTTTTTTTCCTTATAGATTTTGTCATTTCAATGTCAGAGAATGTCGTAGTTGAGCCTCCTCGACCTGAATATTAGGAGTACAGGGAAGCCATTCCAACGGTTCCCACTATTGGACCAGGTAAATATTTACATTGCAGAGTTTTTTTTATTATTAATGAACTACTTCAATGATATTTAAAAATTGGCCATATAAATTTATTATATTTTTGTTTTTGTAGGTGATGTCCCCTCGAAGAAACCTCCATGTCGTGGGTATGATACTAGGCATGCTCAACATGAGAGGACTGAAGCAACGTCAATTGTTGAAGAGCCCCTAGAAAATGAAGACATGGACGTTGATGACTTACTTAAGAACTAGACTAGAAAACTAAAGAAGACTAAAAGAAATTTATGATGTATAATAATTTTATAAGACAGATTGATGTATATTATACAGCTAGTATATTTGGAACATATTTTGGATGATTAATCTCATTTATAAAATCTATTTTTTATGACATATGTCTTTGAATGATAAACCTCATTTATAGCTTTGCAATCACTTTTTATCAATTTTGAATATGTTTAATGCACATTTTTTTATTAGAATATAGATTGGGTATTGGGGAATTAAGAGTAATGTGAAGGGGGAGGGAGGGAGGGGCCATAGGAGCTTCCACCTTCACGTGGTTGGCCCTATTCAGTAGAGAAAAATTTATTGGAGTTGTTTATTCTTGGAGCAAACCTCTCTCAATCCAACGAAGCAACAACATAGTCAATGTTGACTTCGTTGTTTCTCCTTTAGATCAAGGGAGGTTTGCTCCAAGATCAGACGACTCCAATAAATTATTCTCGAAACCAAGAGGAGATTATTCATGTCACTGCATCTGAGATGCACATTCCTTCGATATATAGTGTTCATGATATGTGATTCATCATTGTTGAATTCTTACATGTTTAGAATACTAATCACAACGAATCTTTCTACATTTGATCAAGTTGATTAGTTAGTTATCAGTATAACTATTTTTTCTTGTAGTCTTGTGTGCACAAGTTTTTGCAAGTTTTAGAAGAAGCAATCAAGAATAAGTGAAAGCACTTCAAGCTGTGGATCTACTTAGAACATAGGACCTCAGGTAAGTTCATCATTTTTTCTTTCTCAAAAGTTAGTTACTTTGATCTGATTAGTTACAAATTCTTCAATTATCATTATTATTATTTGTTACATATAAATAAAGTCATATTTCAATGTCTATACTTCTTAATATAAATATCAAGGGTGTTAAGATACAAAGTGATAAGAGGTTTTGCATATATATCTTAACCTTTTTTTAATTCAATAAATGATTTTGTTTTTGGATTTTTATTTATTTATTTTAGTTATCTCTCATATTTTCCTTAGCTTTTGTTGTTTTAATGGATATTCATAAATCCATCTATGTTGTTATTTTAATGGTAGATTGTGATTCTTATGGAGTAAATGGTGTTGTTTCTTTAATGGTTATTCATAATTCCATCTATCGCATTATATTTTTTATTATGTTTTAGTAAATGTTGTTGTTGCTTGATATATTCAATGTAAAAGAAAGGTAAGAACAACCAAGTGTTTTCATATAAAATCAATCTTTATAATGTATTCAAGACAATCAAGAAGATACTGAGAAAAAAAAAATTCCACATATATAAACTTGGGGCAATAAGAACATTGAGACTAATAAAAATTTCTATTAAAATGCATGCCACAAACAAAACCTTCTTGATGGTTTTATAAATTACTATTGGTATTCCTTGTGAATCCCTTCAACTACATTACACATCTTCATGTGCCAAACCTTCTTCTATGCATCCTACCCTTGAACCTGTTTATTGTGCACCAACTTTAGTTACGCATTGCCCAACCTTCATTTTTGTTGAATTCCCCCTACATATGTTGTTTGGATCTTGCTCATTTCTACCTTGCACATATACGTCAAATCTAACACATGTTTGCACATACTCTCCTTTTGTTCCTAGATGCAAAAATTCATTTTCTCCTATCAACAATGCCCTTGCATAAAATTCCCTTTACCAATAAAAACTTGTGGGCCTAAGTGATTAGAATCTTGAAGCTAAAATACATGTGACACAAAGGTAATTTTTGTAAATGTCATCTCAAATGGCCTCACCAATCTCTTTGATTGGTTGAATATTAGGGGTATAAATGGAGAACTTGTAGATGGAAATAAATACAGACATGCACCTATAACCTAGAGCTATATTGAAATCCTAAGTAACAATAGCTAGCACCTTTGACAGGCTTGATTGATATTGGTCAATGTTTGAGGATATCAAAGAAAAAGGTAAGGTATCTATGTATTAGTGTGTTGACACCCCTATGTGTAGGGAATTCCTTTCCTTGAGTGATATAAAAGTTGAACTATTTGGATACTAATGGGTTTTTACTATTCATTCCCTTTTGGGGGACAATGATTTGGAGAGTGTTATGGATCACTGAATTGTTATGAGTATATGAACTAGGGAAACAAATATTTATAAGTTGTTAATGAAAGCCTCCCAAGGCACACTGAGAACATGGGTATCTAAATAACATGACCTTTGAGCCATGGTCTTAGCTAGCTCAAAATTCGATGTATTTTAACTATTAATAATTTCCTAATAGCATAGTGTAAATAGGTGTTCTGTTATCCTAATCAATTTTCCACATATGTCCTAATCAATTTTCCACATATGTCTCAGTGCCTCTCACAACCTTCATTTATTTTTTAACATCCATTGTTAAAAGGAACAAGGAAATTGTTGTTATGTCACACTTGTTTTAACTATAAAAAAAGTTTGTAACTATGAACAACCTCATTTCCCTATAAATGGATAAAAAGGGGACAAAAAACTAAATGTTTATTACTTTAATATATAAAAGCAGTTTTTACCTATGAATTGCTTCATTTCCTTATAAAGGGATAAAAAGGGGATGAAAATGTGGAAAACATAGGTATTACCAAGATTTGGCTAATTATTTCAGGGGAAATTTGAGCTCATAGTTCAATCTACTTATAGTATCTTGGATCTGACATCGTTGAATGATGGCATGAGTACCCATAGAGGTCTAAAGATCATTAAGGAAAGAGAATTCCTCCTCTAAGTTAGAGGTGTACAAGTTATTTAATTTTTTATTTATTCTGATACAATCTGTTTGGTTGTTTCTAATATTTTAATATTTTCATAATTATTGTCAAATTGGAGGGTCAATGCTCATTTGAAATAGAAGCTTGCTCATTTTTCTCCTTATTTTTATTTCATCTTTCACTTATAAAGTTTTGAAAACTTTGAGGCAAGGAGAGGTAAAACTTGTAAATTTTTACCTAAACCTTGCTCATTTTTCTTCATATTTTGATTTCATCTTTCACTTAGAAAGTTTTGATAACTTTGGGGCAAGGCAAGGTAAAACTAGTCCAACCTTTTTCATAATGTTTCCAATATTTTTGTCATGCTATGAATGTAATCTGATTATTGCATTTGAGGAAGAAATAAAAGCATAGACTTGGTCATATTTGTTGTATTTTCATCACTTTTTAAAGTACTTCAGTGATTTTCCTCAATGGAGTATTGTTATTTATTATGTCCTTACAGTAATCACACAAAAGCATCACTTTGTCTATGAAATCATGTAGTTTTTGGAAAAGCTAATGTTTGGCCTATGTTTGGATTTTTAATATTAAAATATTTTTTGGTAAAAATTATTTATTTAACATTTGATTGGGTTTGCCCTACTAGTGTTTCCCTCAAGTCCTAGTATGGGGGATCTGTTGGTGGTAAGACTTGAACATCCTTAATAGGCTATGTGCAGTATAGGACATAGGTTGTCAATAATATTAACTCTCGTATTCAGTGTGTTTCAAGTTGTATCTCCTATGACGCATACCTCCCTAAATTTTCATATATGTTATTATGTGTAGCAAGTAAAAAAGAATTATGTTTCTATGGGGGACATATAGTTTTGGTGTTGATGTATTAAAATGACACTACATGGCTTGATTTTTCTCCCTTCCTAAAGTTCAACATAGGCCCTAATTAAAAAAAATTATGCTATGTTTGGATATTGTATTTCTATGCATTATGATTGGGCGTTATGATGATGACATATGCCTTAGGGATCTATAGCTAAGAGGGGGTAGAGGGAAATAATAATCCACATTAACAACAGTGAAAGAATTAATTTTGTGGCTCAAGTAACAATTAGTTTATCGATTATGTATTTGTCAGATATGTGATCAATTTGAAATAATAGTTTACCATATTTTGTGTGGATTCATTTCATTCCTTTAATGCCAATATTAATGTATGTATTGAAGTTTGATCCACAAGGAAGGAGAGTGTAACATGAGAAAGGTGGATCTATCCTTCCTTGCATCAAGTTCTTTCCTCTATAATTTTTTCCTTCCATTTTATTAAATATGGTTTATATGGTGTACCATGTGTCTTGAAAACCTTCTCACCTATCACTTCCTTAAACTATTTTTTATTCTTCTTGGCATATGGTTGCATTAATCATATTTCATGTCTTCCCTAGTGCATAATCTTATGTCGCTTTGTAATTTTAGATATCCTTCATATTGAATATCAATAATCATCAAATTCTTTAGGAAATTATGCCTTGTATGCATTTTGTTAATCTTAATCTCATTTTTTTAAACTACTCAAATCGTGTTGCGCTCGCGACGAATTTTCTCGTCGATGGTATTGATAGTTCGTCGATGGTATTGAAACTTCATCGACCGGATCCATTGGATATTTTGTTTCTTGGGCGACCACCTAAGGTTGTGTTTCGTACGACGACCTTTTAGCTCATCTTTCGTATGACGACCTATTTGATCTAGTTGTGTTTATATTTGATCTAGTTGTGTTGATATTTGATCTAGTTGTGTGAGTGGTTACTGAAGGTCTTTGTCCTCTGTTGGAATACTTGTTTTGTCGAACATGGTATCAAAGCACATTTGAAGACCCACTCTTGTTGTAGATCAAGATCTTAAATTTGTGTTGTCGCATCTATGGTTTCTACCATTTCCAAACATTTTTGGGCCTAGAGGACTATTCCATTGCGTCTGAAGTACTTCTTTCAGCTAGATATGCTTTTTGTTTCACTCAAAAAGGTTTTTGTTTTCCCAATATAAGACCATTTCAGTCAGATCCGAAGGTATAAATCCTAAACATGCCCTTTTAAATTTTTACAGAGATAATATTTTAATTTTATTTCAGTTTTCTATTTTTATTTATGGGTTTCTACTCTTTTTTTTATTTGTGTATTCTCTTTTCCCTATGTTATGTGTGATCTCAAAAAATCATAAACAGAGCATAAATGGTTTTCATGTCTACATATGATCTTTGTCGTGTGCTTTATGTGATCTCGGTAAATCAGAAACAGAGGGAATTTTTACATTTTCTAGGTAAGCTAATCGAGATCTAACCCTTGTTGTTTTCGAGAAGTGAATTTTTTTTTATGTGTGAATGCATGAAAATAAGTTTTCATTGAGCATGCACTTAAGGCCATATTCCACAACAACAACAACACCCACAATGCTCCTTCTTAAGGCTATAATGTGTTTTGCACTAGCTCACTTAGTTGAAAGTTACTTTACTTAGTAAGAGGTCTTGATTTCAAGTATCTTTTTTGTTACTTTTTTTTTTTAATTTCATGCATTCATTATAAAGTGTGTTTCACTTAATCACAAAAGTAAATCACTATTAAATAACTTTGATTTTTTTAAAGTTGTTTTTTACAAGCAGCTTTCATTTACAAAGTAACTTTATTGTAAAAGTGATTCTCGCTTATTCTATAAAAGTGGGTCACTTCATAAGCAACTTATTTGTAAAATTGAGGTTATTAGAAGGAGGGTTATCACCATGTGAACCAAATTTTACTTTCCACGTGGCTCTTTGGTTATCATTTATTTCTTTTTCAAAAGGGCATAACTTTCACATCTAAAATCTGTTTCCAGTGCCATTTTTTGAAACAACCTATTTTTTCGAGACATTTCCATCCATGCCATTAGTTTCAGCCTTTAAATCTATATTATCTACATATTTAATATGGATTCTCCCAATGATCTTTTTCTTACCAGTACCAAATACTTCTCATGGAAATACCATATGGAGGATGTATTAAGAAGTAAAGGATTGTACTGGATTACCTTGGGAACATAGATGATTTTAGGGGCTAAATTTCGTAAATGAGCTAATTTTCCATGCTTTTTCCCAAAAAAATATTCACCAATTTCCATTTTTTCTAAAAATGATTCACGCAAATTTCATAGAATAAATTTATTTGGAATAGAAATAGTTTTAGCTTCACCGGAAGGTAAAACTATAGAGTTTTCACCTCGCCAAGTTGTAATCAAGGATTTAAAATATCCTAAGCATGTCCTCACAATTGAAATTATTGATGATATTACCAGGTTGTATAGGTTTGACAACTTTAGGTCATCATCTTTTCCATCAGTTTTTGTTGCTCATAGAGATGACTTCATAAAACATTGGCATGAGAGGTTTGGTCATCTAAACTATCGCTCATTACAACAACTATGTAATCAACAGATTATGACTAGCCTTCATCTCATTTCTTGCAGATATGATGTTTGTGTTGGTTGTGTTCTCGGTAAACATCATCGAGATAATTTTGAAAAACGTGCTTCTTGGCACACCTCGACCCCTTGCAATTTCTTCATAGTGACTTGTATGGTCCACTTTCTTCTCCTTATTTTTATGTGTGCAATTATTTATTAACTTTCATTGATGAATTCTCCAAATACACTTGGGTTTACTTCTTAAAACTTAAAATCGAAGTGGTCGACAAGTTTTTGGCCTACAAGTCCCTTGTAGAAAAACAATTTGGACATCAACTTCAAAGGTTAAGAACAAATAATGGAGGCGAATAAGTGAACAAAAATTTTAAAAGTTATTGCATTGAATAGGGCATCCAAATGCAACACATTGTTCCATTTACACCACAACAAAATGGTGTTGTTGAGAGAAATAATCGCACATTAAAATAAATCGCTAATTGTATGATCCAATATAAGGGATTAAGTCTTAATTATTGGGTGGAATCCATTACCTGTGCAAATTACATATTAAATCACACTCCCACAAAGGATCTAAAAAATATAACATCAAAAGAAGCATGGAATAAAATTAAGCAATATGTAAGCCACTTTTGTGTAATTGGCAGTGTAGAATGGGCTCACATTCCTTATGAGAAAAGCAAATATTTACAACATAAAAGTTAGAAGTCTATTTTTTTTGGTTACTTTGAAGATTTCAAAGGTTATTGAATTCTTCAACCTCATTCTAATGAAATTATTATTAAAAGATATGTTAAATTTGATGAAAATATCTTAGTGTGTGAGCTTAATTTGGAATTTGTCCCATCTATGACCTGTGATCCATCTTCAGCATGTGTTCCATATTCTATTCCTATTCTTGTTTCTTCTTCTTTAGATGATGAAAGTGAGAATGAAAATCCACCTTCACATGCTCACCTTCCTCTAGATGATTCCATTGAAAATAAACCTGCACCAGCACCATAGCTCCCTATATGGGTCCATTCAACTCGATAATAGTTGGTGATATTGTCAGTGATCCTTCATATCAACATCGAATACGTTCACAAATACAGTGAGCCTCTTCTTATTTGGATCAATTTTTAGAGACTCGTGATTCAAAAACATTTGTAGAAGCTTCAGGTCATCTGAATTGGGACACATTAGTGAATGAAGAGTATCTCTCTTTAATGGTGAACGATACTTGGGATCTTGTACCTCTTCAGAAAGGAAGAAAACTTGACATATGTGTAACGTATGCAACCACCAGCAGGTTGACCACACTACTTCAAATTGCACTTCAAGAACTGATTTTGAATTCTAATAACAAATAATTTATAAAGAATCATGAAATAAATTCAATAACCACACATGCAATAATCAAGGTTCATGATAGACTTAAAAAGAATGCTTAATCATGCCATGCACATTAATAACCAAAAAGAAGGAACATTAAAAATACATATCTCAGAGATAATAATTAATACACATTGGAATATACAGATACAAGAAAGCATAGAGAGCATTTATCATTGATTAAATTTTTCATCGACTGGATATAGACCAAGGACATTCCTCCCAACCATAGACATTGTTGTTCCAAATCTCAACAACAGGTCACCCCCGAGCCAGGGATGTGAATCCATAAGGACGGGTCCTAGGCCAACTCTACACACAACAGTTAGCTAACAGGCTCTCATTTTTTCCCAATGCCACAACAATCCTAATTTCCATCTCTCTTCCCCTTCATCCTACACAACCCAAGGAAATGAACCCCTTCCTCTTCCATGCAGTCTCTCATGTTGTTCCAATTTCTTTCCAGGTCTCCAGTGCTACTAGTTAGGAATCCCAATGCTGGAAACTCCAAGTATTCTCAGCTATGGATAGTTCTTTCAGAACTACCATCAATATCATGCACACATGCATCCATTCCCTCCTGGAATTATCAATAATTCKTTGCATCCATCTAGCAATGGATCTCCTCACCTAGCCATTTGTTTCCATGCACAGACTAAGAGCACACGAATTAGAAAGAATGATGAAGATGAGTGATGGAATTATTCCCAAATGAATAAGTGAATGAATCCTTAGTAATGAACGAGGAACCAAAAAAAAAGAGTGAAAAGAGTGAACCTCAAACATACCAAAGAGGGGTTTATATATTTACTTGGAAATCAAGAGCCACATGGACTTTCCCCAAGAATCTCATCTAACAACTTTTCTCAATTAAAACCAAGATTAGTAAATAAAATATAATAAAAATACTTTTCCACTTTATCCCCCTCTCGCATGGAATCATATCCCCCTTATATATTGTCCTTGTTAGTCTCATTTACTATCTCACCCTTTCCAACTTTACCGTCTCACCAACCTAAGTCAAATTTACATAACATTCTAGTTCATAGGGGTTAAAATCGGGGTGTTACATCCCCCTCCCCTTATTTTTTTCTCTATCCTCAGTGCACAACACCATAATGGTGTTCTTAATATTACAAAGCTAGGCTCTCCAGACTTTAGTCTGCACAAGCAGTCCAGCCAATGCTTATATACATAGGCACTCTGGCCTAAAAAGAAAACATGCATACATAGGCACTTCGGTCAAAGCCTACATAATGATATCATAATTTTTAATTATGAAAGCAGTTCCAACCAGCAAGCTCGCATTCCCCATCAACCTACACAACCCAAGGAAGTGTACACCCTTATTTTCTCTGCAGACCTTTAGGTTGTACCACTTTTCTTCAAGGCTTTAGTGAATTTGGCAAAGAATTCTCATAGTTTCTACCCTAGGAACTCCAATTGCAACAAGTCTTTTCGAATTTCCTCATTCCATGTATTTTCCCTTTAGCTCAATTTCATTCTGGTGCTCTTATTTTCGAGCTTCCATATTCAATAGCCAACATATCATCTATATTACACACATACATTCATCATAATATATCATTATAACAATTTTCAATCATAAATGTCAAATCTATTTTATACAGGAAAACAGAATTTCTCAAGCATGAGCTTCCTGCTCATAATTCATTTGTCTCTTGTAGAAGTAGAAATTAGTATTCTTTATGGGATTACATCCATGCCATATCCAAGACCAGTATTTCTACAATTTAGTCAATTCACATGCAACCAAATAGATTGTCAATAATTTTTAAATTATAATTTCCAAAATTATTTTATATAGGAAAAATAAAATTTCTAGGCATGAGATTATGTTCATAATGTTTGGTTCTTGTAGTAGTAGTAATTGGTCTTATTTATGGACTTAAATACCTGCCATATCCAAGACCATTCTTGCCTAAATTTCCTCAATTTACATGCAACCAAATAGATTGTCAGTAATTTTTAAATTCTAATTTCCAAAACTATTTTATACAGGAAAAATAAAATTTCCAGGCATGAGATTTTATTCATAATGTTTGTCTCTTGCAGTAGTAGAGATCGGTCTTCCTATGGGATTACATTATTTCCATATCCAAGACCACCCCACCTATAATCTTCCTCAACCTTCACTTAGCCAAACAAACTATCAGTGTCATGCACATTATCATCCTATCTTTGTAACATTTTCAGTAGCTCCAAAAAGTGATCTCAGAATTGTAACAAACAACAATTCAATCACCTTCGACTAGTATTCATATTAAATATAATGCATGTATTCATAATTATGCATTTTCAGCACTATAGGATTTTCATAATGCAACAAATAATTACCAATAAAATAACAATCGATGTGTCAATACCCATGGCCACATCTACACAATGCATCCTTGCATTGACTACATAATACCACATATATATGTCATGAATTTCACCATGATGATTTGGAAGGTATTTCCAATGCCTCAACACATCATCCAAACTCTTCACAATACTAATCGACTATTTGGATACCCTCCTCTTCAACCCATACAAAACACAAGGAAACATAATTCCTAAGTGCTCTTCAGTGTTGCAAAGATGTTGCAGTCCAAACATCAGTTATACAAGGGAAACCATTGAGCACTCACATAGCGTTATAGATCTTCCATATAAAACCATATCATGGTCTCACACATGACTATCCCTATGGGTATCCATTGCTATAGAAGGATTATGTCTCTTGATTTGACTTGGTTATGATCCCATAACCAATCATAACGCAATATGCAACTAAATTTTATCTAAATTCATTCTAGCACCAACAACATTTATATACTCTAGGTATTTGTCCATTACATATCAATTTAAATATTGAAAAATTAACTGAGTGAATTCTTACCTCAATTCTCTTGAGAATTTATACATCAGAAGCAACCAAATGCATATATGCATAGATGTTATCAACCTACTTGATGCTACCTGATCAACTTGTATTTGTAGAAGCTCGTAGGATTCCTCCTCCATCCTTTTTATCACCATTTCTACCACCCTCATGGGTCTTCACATAGATGGAAGTCATAAGCAACAACAACATCCACATATTTAACCATGCTATATCATTTTTCCTAAATAAATAGTCCATCATTAGTCATACTTAATTTCCATAACATCATTATTGCATGTATGTAAAAAAAGGCTATTATAAGTCCACAAGCATGTCATATGCATATCTAAGCATGTGCATATGCACAAATGCACACCCATATGCACCAATCATTCACTATCAACATGCCTACTAATGCATATGCATTCTAACTTTGTTGTGTGCATCATGCACTCTAGTGCATTTCTATTTTAGTTCACTTATTTATTTATTTATTTATTTATGTTGTAGTTGGTTGTCCTTAAATTTCTTCAGATCCTTGTTGCCTTAAGTGCTCCCATTATTCTCATCTGCACTATTGTTCCCTAGTTTGGACACTTTCCAGCCAAGTTCCACTTAGTCATTCTGCAATCCAACCAATGTGTTCTACTTGCAATAACTTCTCTTAGGAAAACATATCCAAACTTTACCTTTATGAAGCATTCCAACACCTTGGAATGAGGTAGCTCACAACATTTTGTCACTCTACTACCACAACATCCTTGAATCAACTTAACCATAATCATTCCACATCCCTACTATTAATTCTATTTGTCTATTGGATTTCCCAATGTTTGGGAATATTTCTCCACACTTCATTTAACAATTCCCTATGAAGCTATACTTTTCCCACTCAAGACCATTCCCAATGGAAGTCTATTTTCATTCAATGGCACTTTTCAAGTGAAATAACCTTCCTTATTATATCCACGGTTTCTCTTCATTGGTATCCTACTTCCACTTTGAACTTTGATATCAAAAGTGGCTTTCCTGCTTTGACAACTTTTAGACAAGTAGCTAAGTCATATCTAAAAAATCTTTTCCATACACTCATGTTCTTGGAACATAGATATGATTCACAAATCACCTTCTAAGATCCTTGTTCTCTTTCACATCAAGCCTGCAACTATCTACACATCTCTACCTTCAAGGCTATAGAGTCTTATTTTTCCTTTATATTCCCATTAATGAAATTATTCACCCATTGGATTCATATCCCATATGAAGATTCTTGTTGTTGTGCATGCAATTCATTTAGATTCTATAGCAATTGACTAATAATTCATGGTTCCACTCTTCTTGAGTTCTTCATCCACTTTTCATTACTTTCCATGTAGCTCTTTATTTCCTCAACAACTTCTACAAGCTTTGCCATGCTTCCATGACTCTGATATCCAATCCTATGCTTGAATTTATCTTATTATACCTCTAATTCTACAAAGTGTAAAAGCAACCATTTTTGTTAGAATAATACATATTATAGATTTTTTTTCAATTAATGTTATATGTTCTTTTTTTTCTCAATTTATGAAGAATTATATCATGTTTCTCCAAATTATACTAATTTTGAGTTATTCTCCTCTGAATCATATTTCCAACGACTATATTCATGCCTCATTCTAATCTCTAAACTGAAAGTTATGGCTTCCTGAAAAATCCATTTCACCCCATTTGTGCATTTTACCACTGGTGTAATTTCATTGAAAGGCAAACTCCTATCAACTATAGAAGAAAATATGTCAGGAAATAGAGAAAAAATTGTATGAGACATAAATAAAACTAATAACAAGAAATTCATAACAACTCTCATATTTTCAATCTAATGCTCCAGTAAAAAATTGTAGCAATCTAGAAATGACAACTTTATCATTTTCACCCCTTTTCCAGACTTTGAATTTTTAGCAAAATTGGTTATCTCTCAATTTGTGCACTTCTGGAAAAAAAAATCACTAAACCAAAGTTATTTTTCTTAATGATTATATAAAATGTCGAGTAAATAAAATTCTCCAATTTTATGATCTGGGGTCACTTTTCCTCCTCTAAAAAACTCAAAAATATCCAAGAAACGACTCAGAATAGTGGATTTTGGCCTATTTAAGCATCCCAATCCCCATAGAATTTATTCAATTCCTTTATGGGTTATTTCCATATCTACTTTCTGAATGCTCTCTAAAAATTCCATCTTAATTTGAATCTCTTCCAATGATCTAGAGTCAGATCTTTAAAAACCACTATTTTGCAATTTTTGACAAATCCAAGCATAAATGCACAATGGCCCTCCCTGGCACTTTTGTAAATCTCCTCTCTGTAGAAAAAAAACATAAGTTTAATCTAAATTTGACTTAATCTTCTCTAGTTATGGCTAAAATAAGAAAGTGGCTCCATACTTCAAATCAGAAGAAATATGGACTGTTGATCCACTCTCCATTGACGATTTCTTTTGTAAACCAAACTTTTCTAGTGATCTCCCCAATGCATGATCATCATCCATTATCCATTGGTCGTTTTTCTTCGCAAGCCAAAAGTTTACCACGAATCTCATTGATCCCCACTAATTGAGGATCAGTCATCAGTGAATTCCTTCGACGACTAACTTGGTTACAATTTAGTCGAACCCTAACCTTTGGTTTTCGGTCATGTCTTATCCGATGTGGAAACTATGCTGATGTGGAATGACATGTAGATGATGACATGGAATGACATGTCATCCTAAGACATCAACTAGGTTGATGTGGCATGATACATGGATGTTGATGTGGCATGACACGTGAATGTTGATGTGACATGACACATCATCACCCTCTTTTCTACATCATCCATCGATAGTGTCTCTTGGAATAAATTTTGCACTTCGCGCTAAATCTGTCGACCCCCGACCATCGACCATTGATCATTGGATATTTTCTTTGGTCGCATGAAACTTTCACCAAATTCCATCGATCCCTGATCATCGACCATCCACGATCGAAGATTTATTTTGACCGAACCAACTCTTCGCCAAAACTTGTCGATGCTCGACCATCGGCCATCGACCATCAGATATGTATTCTCGTTGAACCAACTATTTGCCAAAAATTGTCGATCCCTGACCATCATTCATCGCCAATCAAAGATGTTTTTTGGCCAAACCAACTCTTCGCCAAAAGTTGTTGATCACCGACCATCGTCCATCGGTGAGTTCCTTTGATGAACTTCAACACTTAAACAATTTTGGCCAAAACCTAGGTGAATATGGGTCGTTGATATCCTACTCAAAATTATCTTAATCGTTGATTTTCTCTGACTTCTGAAACGACTGAAAATGAATATGGACCATCAATCTTCCTCATTTTCCCAACCATCGAAATGAATCTCGTTCGTTGATCTGGTAATCATTCCAAAATTTGAAACCTTATAAATTTTTAAATTGATCAAGGTTGAATCTGGGTTGTTGATCTCGAGATCAAACACGACCTCAATCGTCAATTCTTTGAACTCTGTCCAACATTATATATTCCATTAAAACTCAAAATTTTGACCTTGCAAGTTGAATTAATCTTTGCAACTTGGCCAATCGATGTCATTAACCATCTCATACAAATCCGAGTTATTTAAAACTCGAATTTGCTCACGAATTTGGGGAATTCCTCTCTAATTTTTCCAATTTTCCCCAAATTCACTCAGACTGAAGTCTGCAACAATGAATTTCCCAAATTCGCACTCATCTCGGCCCATACCAATCCAATGTTTGAACCAGAAGCTCTAATACCACTCTGTAACGTACCCAGCCACCAGCAAGTTGACCACACTACTTCAAATCACACTTCAAGAACTGATTTCAAATTATGATAACAAATAATTTATAAAGAAGCATGAAAGAAATGCAATAACCACACATGCAGTAATCAATATTGATGATATACTTAAAAAAAATGCTTAATCATGTCATGCACAACAATAACCAACAAGCAGTCACATTAAAAATGCATATCTCAAAGATAATAATTAATACACAATGGAACATAAAGATACAAGAAAACATAGAGAACACTTATCATTGATTAAATCGTTCACCAATTGGCTGCAAACCAAGGACGCTCCTCCCAACCATAGACATCATTGTTCCAAATCTCAACAATAGGCCACCCCCGAGCCAAGGCTATGAATCCACAAGGACAGGTCCTAAGCTGACTCTACACACAACAGTTAGCTAACAGGCTCTCAGGTTTTCCCAACCCCACAACAACCCTAATTTCTAGCTATCTTCCCCTTCATCTTGCACAACCCAAAGAAATGAACCCATCTCTATACCATGGAGTCCCTCGGGTTGTCCAATTTGTTTCTAGGGCTCCAATATTGTTGGTCAGGAATATTAATGATCGAAACTTCAAGGATTCTCAGTTGTGGACAATTCTTTCAGAACTTCCATCAATATCATGCACACATGCATCGATTCCCTCCCAGAATGATCAATAATTCTTTATAGCCATCTAGCAATGTCTCTCCTCCTCCGGCTATTTGTTTCCATGCCCATACCAAGAGCACATGAATTATCAAGAATGAGGAATATGAGTGATGGAATTATTCCCAAATGAACGAGTGAATGAATCCTTAATAATGAATGAGGAACCAAAAAAAGAGAGTGAAAAGAGTGAACCCCCAAACATCCCAAAGAGGGGTTTATATATTTACTTGGAAATCAAGAACCACGTGGTCTTTCCCCCAGAAGATCATGAAACCAATTTTATCAATTAAAACCAAGATGGGTAAATAAAATATAATAAAAATACTTAGTCCCTTTCATTAGGGGAATTTTGATATCAAAAAATGTACCACCAAAATCCATTTTATAATAGCCAATCACAATTCAAAAAATGACATCATCCCCTAGGAATGAGTTGGCATTGTTTGAGTTAAAGATGGTGAGTTATCATATTTTAAATGGTGGATGGAAACCATATTTAACTATGTAGTGCTTTAAGAAAAGTACTCTTAAAGTACTTTACTTTTGAATAAAGTATCCATGTCCATTCATACATTAAACACTTTATATTTGAAATTTAAAATTAATATTAAAAATATATATTTTATTTAAAATGCACATTGGATT